>BQNB010085065.1:0-28573 GCA_026074375.1 Tanacetum coccineum
GTCAAAGATCGGAATGCACTTTACTACTTTTTGAGATAAAAGATCATGTTAAACTCTCTTTAGGAATAAATAATTCAACATTATTTCTCTTAAATTTAGTGTAGCCTTTTTGAACTTAAACAACGTGGTTTGATGGTTAATGACCTTTCACTAATAAAAAGTCAAAAGTCTTAGTAATCGTGAAGGGTGCTTTGTTATAAAATATTAAGTTAAAAAGTAACCTTTTGGGGTGTTTGGTTCTATGAAAGTTCTGTTTTTGGGACGTTTTAAGTGGCAAATTTATATCAATTCAAAAAACTACAATAGATAATATTGGCTGAAAAAGTTCAAGTGCCAACAACAATATCCGACTTAAAGTACAACACTTAAAAGGTCTGCAGATTACAAGAGAATTTACAACTTTCACCTAATTTCTTATGCAAGCTTAATCAATTATAGGTAGTGGCAGCTTCATTGATTCTGCTACATGCGACATTGCAGTTTTAAGAGGCAAATTCTAAACAGGTATACCCGTTTCTGTTTTACGTAACAAATATTTCTCTTTTGATAATCATGTCGTTAACTTAAGTAATAAATGTTGAAAGAATTGTTAAGCACTTGGGACTTGAAAAGCTTGGTCAGGAATAATTTTAAATGCAAAAAGAAAAGAAAAAAATAATTAGGAACCAATCATCAAAATGATATTAAAGATTATTAGATGTTCGAATTCGTGTTTGCTCTTTATAAATCAGTCCACCATACATCAACTTAAGTTCTAGGCTTCAGGAGTCAGTTTTGGACAATAATGGCAAAACTGTAGGGTGTAATGAAATGTATAAGTTTGACATGTTTAGAGTAGAAGCAGTTATTTCGCGTAATTATTCGTTGTGGATTTCATATAGTCAAAACGAGAGCACCTATAGCTTTATAGAAAGACTACAACTAAACGGATAAGCTGCAGTGTGGTGGTTGAATATATTGTGTCTTTTGGTGCATGATAAGATCATCAAGTTGCACTGGAATTACAACTTTACTTCATATGTTTATTTGTTAGATTATGGTATTTAAATCCGGGCTTGGGAGTAGAGGTGCAGCATTGGAAATTGCAGTTTCTCTTTAGATTAATGTGTTGTTGTTGGCGGTTTATATTCGTGTTTCACAGTGCTTGCCATTAACTATTATTACCCTTTGATCAGTTTAGAGATATGGTCATTTGAGATGATGGTGTTGTTATCTGGTCTTCTTCGTAATCCACAACTAGAAACCTTAGTGCTTTGTATCAGGTAAGAAGAAAAACATCATTAGGTTTTGAACAATTTAGTAGATCTTTATTATGTGTGCGTGTTCAAACTTATAATTATTGCATCTACTAATCCACATCATATTGTATTGCCTTTAGGTCTACAATGCTTCTATAATTAATCAGTATTTGTTAAAAAAACATGTATTAGTATTAACAACGTACGATGTAGTTACATCGTATTGTTGGCTGAGTTTATTGCGTTGACGTTTATTTTTCTTTGTTTGTGTACAGATTTACGCTTTTAAGCGATATCCAGATGTTCATTACCAAGGATGAAGTTGCGGTTCTTTCGGTAGTATTAGGCGATATTGTATAATACTGTGTGTTTGCTTTAGCGGATGAAATTAGATCGGACAACGGATAAGTCGTTGTTGTTATCATTTCTTAAAATGTTGAGAAGCCTAGAAAAAAATCTTTATTCGTAAGCGATGTTTACCTGATTAAGTAAGCCCTTTTCCTATGACATCTTTGCATTAAATAAAATTGAGTTATAAATGGTTAGAATAATGTTGAGTGAGGTTGGGTAAAAGTTCAAATAGGGTGTGGATCAAAATGGGTAGTTTTGGCATGGCTCGGGTCAATATAACATAAAACAGTTGGTTGGTGTCAGATTTCACTACAAAATGAGATTATTATATCAATATTCTAGATGATTTAGAATCTTATATAAATACGCGATTGGCTTCTCAAATTTATATTAGTTCAACTTTTTTAATTTTTATTTTTGAAAAGCTTATATTAGTTTAAGATAAGTTTGAATCATGTAGCAACGAAACCAAAAACTGTTGGTGCTTTATGTTTATAGGCGCATCCAAACGCCCCCTATACTATATAATCATGTATTTATGTTTATGTTCACTCTTTTGTTCACTGTAGTTGGCTATTGGAAGTTGTGGAAACTAGAAGGAGGGGTTGAATAGTTGATCGATTTTTAAATTAACATGACGTTTGTATATAAAAAGTTAGATTCGATCTTATGTGATCTAAATGTACACACAATATGAACAATCTAGTTAAGTAAATAAATGACAATAAGTAAAAATGTAAATTTGTAAGACAAGAGATAAGAGTTAGAAAGATCAAACCACAATACACGGATTTATAGTGGTTCGGTAACGAAGGTCCTCTTCGCCCTACTTCACTCCTCGAGTACCCAACTCGAGAGTTATCTTTACTATGTCAACAAACTCCCTTTAGGCGGAGAAAACCGTACACAAGTAGCTTACACCAATTTTTGATACTAAGCCAAATGTCGAGTCCTAATCTTAGCTAGAACCAATCTACCGCATGCTTGTATTTTGAGGCCTAAAATACTAACCACACTAACAAGATATCACTTCACCTAAACACTAACAAGATCAACCCGATCTAACTATTACACACAATCACACGAGATATAAATGAATTACAAGATACACCACAATCGTAACTTCTTTACTTAAACACCAACCAAGCTATAATACTTCTTGACTTGATGATAAGAAGTATTCTTCTCTTGCACTTGAAGATCTAAGCTTGAACCACTTGGAAACAAATGCTTAAGACTAAATGATCAAAGGATTGTAAGGGATACGCAAACTAATTTTAAACAGAAATAAAGTGAATGCAAAAGGTAAGAAATCTATAAGGAACAGTCCACTATTTATATGCAAAGTTGGGAGCCGTTTTACATGGTCGGCCCCCTTAGCTCCTATGCCGGCCTCCTTATCACTAAGGGGGCGCCCTTACCTATAAGGGGGCCGCCCATAGTAGGACGCTCCTATATTTGTCTTTTCCAGTGAAGGTGTTTCCTAGATCAGTTTTATACATTTTTAGGTAGAAAATTTGAATTCAAAATATTTATTTTGAATAAAACATTTCTTGTAAATACAAAAAATGTTTTGTATAAGTTTTAAAAATGTTTGTTACATTTTATAAAAATGTAAGGTATAAGAAAAAATAAACATTCCTTTGATCACAAATAAATTAAGCATTTATTTATTCATACATTTAAGTGATTAATTTTCAAAATGAAAATTTAGGACTAATTACTTGTTTACGCTTAATTTTACATATAGCGTTTTTTATATTTTGTGATTATTAAAACATAGAGAGATCAAAAAATATCAATAACGTTTTTAGGCATTATTTCTATCAACAATCTCCTCTTTTTTGATGATTACAAAATCTAAACTCATTAAATGTAAAATTATTTTTAAACAAGTATTTAGTGAGTTTTATTTCATTTCTCTCCCTTTTTGTAGAATCAAAAAGGCTTCGCCGATAAAGGCTTCATCGAGTCCGACAAAATAAACGCTCCCTCTTGATGTGTGCTCCCCCTTTTTAAAGGGCACCAAGGAATCGAGCTATGGTAACTTAGCTACAAAACCAAGTTAGAAGAACAAGTCCAATATTTCTAACATATAGCAAACACAAAAGAAAAATATTCAAACATGTTTATAATGCTTGGCAAGTGTCAAGATATATGTGTAATCCAACCATCACATATATATTAATATCCACTAAACTCAACTAATATATATAATAGTCAACTATCCCAGCACAAAAAGAAATTAACTACTAGAAAACATAATGCAATCATTAAACAAAAGAATTATGTATGAACACAATAATTACATCACATGCTTACATGAAGGCTAATTATTATTCTTGAAGCATAAAAGTACATAAAAACTAAAAGGTCCGAATTTTCCTAGAATGGGGTTGAATGTGGTAGTTGGATCGCATGTTTTTATTCAACTAGAAGCTACATGAGCCTAATAGGGGGCACATAAGTTCAGACACGAATAGTAAGTTTATTATAAATATACTTCACAAAATTATGTATTAACATGGTTTTGTTAGTTCCATATATAGTTTTATAACTAATTTAACGGATATTTAAATGTAAACCAAAGGGACTAAATCGAACAAAACCCAAAACCTTAAGGGTGTCTAAAGTTAGCCGATCGATATGGGTTTTTCAATGGGTGTTTGGGCCGGTTTATGAGAGAAGGAAAAAGAAAAGAATTAAGGTTCCTTGTTCACCAAGACGAGGGTTAGGTACCTATATAAACACCTACACGTAGCCTCATTATTCATTCATTGAAATCCCTAAATCACCTAAACAGTTTTCGGTGCTCTTCTTTTTCCCAAAACCGGTCGAACAAAACCCTAACGGTTTTTCGATTTTCTTTCCTTCCTTGCTTTTATTTTCGGTAAAACCTTTCTAAGGTTTTCGGTGCGATTTAAATTCCCACAAGCTCGAATACAAGCTCAAGCTAGTCAAGGGTTTTGGTTTACTTGTTCTCCCGGCGTGACAACGATTTGAAACCACTAGGGTTTTGGTTTCTTGATTTTAGGTTCAACCAAAATTGATAAAACCCTAATTAAGGCTTGTTGATTTTCGGTTCATTAATACAAAGGGTTGTTTGTGATCTTCGGTTCAAGAAACAAGAGGTGTAACACTTGGTGTTTGAGACGTGAAGTAAAGACTAGCATCTTGGCATATTTGTTTGATGTGTTGTGTGAGCAACCGTAGATGTGATAACTTAATCACTAAGATTCAAGATCAAGATTCTTGTTTATTGACTTTTGTCATTAAACATAACGGTTAGTTTTTCTTAGGGAGAACTTTTTTCTAGTACTTTAGTATAGAACTCATTTCTTTTCCTGGTAAATCTTGGGTATATGACACGGTTTGTGGTACTCACATCTGTAATACTACTCAGGGACTCAGGGGAAGTAGGAAGCTAAAGTCAGGAGCTTTGAGTATGTACATGGGCAATGGTTAGCGTGCATCCGTCGAAGCTATTAGATCTTATGATTTGTGTTTCCATAGTGGATTAGTTGTAATTTTACACAATTTTCATTATGATCCTTCTATTACTAGAGGAGTTATTTTAGTTTCTCGTTTGTATGATGATGGTTTTATTAACCGTTTTGATGGTAATACAATTTCAGTTTCTAGGAATAATGTGGTTTATTTTAGTGTCGTTCAAAAGGATGGATCTCTGAATTTATTTATCTAATTTCTAAAACGAAACAATAGTTCTATGTAGACTGTAATCAATAAAAAACCAAGTTAAACTTGGGGCTCTATCTCTTGTGGCACTAATGTCATACTTGTATACATTACAAGAAAACGTATTGAGAAATTCAACATGATGGACTTCTTAATTCAAACTAAACAATCAGTCTGTAGTCCAGCCTAGATAGATCTCACGCTTGTTGAGGGTTGTAGAGCACTTATGTAATCACAAGCAACTCTAAGAGAGACTCTAACAAATGAAACTATTGTTTACGCGGAATATAAACAACAGAGTTAAAGAATTACTAAAAACAATGATCCTCTATGGATCTTTTCTATTAATAATAAAAGTGTTTTTCTGATCGATGGTTTCATCTATCACCGTAGGTTTCTTAAATACGCATGAAACCCTAACTACTTGTTTCCTTAAGACTCGCTAAAAGCTAAAGTGATAAGTGTTATCACTTCCTAGGATATCTCATGCATATCCCTATCACTAACTAACTTTACTATCAACCCGGAGTAAGCATAATACTACCAGGACTAATATTGTACTACCAGCAGGAATAACTTTTGTTCTGCCAGCACTAACTATAACATTATCCTTACCAGTAGGAACTACATACCTACCAGCAGGAACTTTTACTCTACCAGTAGGAACTACATACCTACTAGTAGTAACTATCTATTACAAAATTCCTAACAATCCTCCCCTAAACTTGAATTTGACACAGTTAACTTCAAGTTTCTAGATAGATCTTTCGTTGAAAACACCAGAGGATGGAACATCAATCATCTTGAAACCGACTCCAAAAGCAACCTTCATAAACTTTGAATCAGCAACAAGAAAATCAGCATCTAATCGTGGACTGCAACAAGACCACCACAGCTACATGAATGGGTTTGATGAGCCTTTACCAAGTAGCCATTCACTCTTGGGCTAGTCAGTCCATTAGCACCCAGAAAGGGTCAAATCCATGGAGGACTAAGACCATTTTCAACTCTTTAGTAACAAAATAAACATTGGGCGAGTTTAGATCCCTAATGCATTTTGGCAAACCATCACACCATACAACTGATCTGGATATAGTCTTAAAAAAAAAACTAAAAGAGCCGTACCTTCTGGACAGCCACTTTTCATTCCAAGAATATGCAAGTGAAAAAACCATCCAGAGTTTTGGGTAACTTAGCAACCAACAAGAACGGTTTATTTTATAAGCCTTTACCACACAGCCGTTTGCTTGTGGGCTAGACAGTCCTTGGGACCCAGAAAGGGTTACTCCCATGGTGGATTGCAAACCATCTCAACTCATTGGTACTTGAAACATCAGACAGTTGAGGGACTCTATGATTGTAAGCAAATCATTAAAGCTATATCAATTCATTTCTTCCATAGACCGGGCATTGAACCATACCTTAATTGATCTAAGCCTGAAGGCCTGGTAATTGTGAATCAAAATTCAATTAAATTCTACCATATAGGCCCTTGTCCAATTGAGAAGCCATAGAGTGTTGCACAAAACAAAATTTTCCGTTAAAGAATTGTGCCCTAAAACCATTTATCAAATAGATCACTGAAATACACAGATGAGCCTGAAAACCAATTTGCTCATCGCAGTTTGAAAAACAAGTGATCCATTCCCAAAAGAGTATAACCAAAAACCAAGATTTTTTCCAAGAAGCAAAAACCATTTACAACAAGCTTCACTAAAGATAGATGAAAACCAAAAGACTAAACAAAACATAACAAAAGATAGAGTATATACAAGAGAGTGACAAGATACCAGTATTATGCAGAAGGAATACTAGAAGCAACCTCTGTTAGTATAGATTCACCCTTTGAACAATGATCCGGAGGCTTGGTAAAATGGAAAAGAAAAGTATCCATATTATTAGAGAGAAAAAGAGATGAAATGGGAAGAGGTGTGTGTGTTGAGAGAAAACACACACACACACTTTTACAAATGTGAGCTTCACCCCTCCATGGAAGTATGGAGGGGGTATTTATAGTCCTAGTGACACACAACTATTGTAACTAGTCATTATTAGTCCCTACGTGTCACTCTATAAATGAACTAATGTAATTCCGTGTTTGTCACCATATTTTAAGGCTAACAATCTTCCCCCAATATGTGGACATATACGGAATTACTTACAATGTTCCTAACAAGTACAAATACAATTAAATAAAGTCTTCCAAAGCTGAAGTTGTCTTGTGAGTTCTCTTGGTCTTGAAACTTGTATTCCAGCTTGGATCTTCATTGTCTTTACTTATTCTGGAACCATTGTAGTATGCATAAGTTGGATTAACTTCCCCCCAATTCATGCAGCATGTCTTGAAAAGCTTTCTTCATAGACTCCTTTTTGGCGAAGTTTCTGAATCAGCTTCCCCCCAAACCAACATCCTATCTTAAAGCCGAGTTTCTGGAACTTTGCAGTAGCTTGAAAATCTTCTACTTGTCATTGACAGTGCACAACGGAATTTTGTAGAAGTCAAAACACAACAACGACCACTACTTTCTTCTGTCATTAAGGGCATGGTGAATATTCGTTCAGGAGATGCAATGCGAGAAATCAGCAACAATTCTTCTCACCTTTGCAAATACTCCCAAATAAACCATATTTGGTAAAGTAGTATACACGTGACTTCCCCCTGGGAAGTTGACATGGTAACAACAAAGTCAATTAAGTCCTGGATGTACAACATTTCCCTCCCCATGATGGTTGCGAACTCTCTAGCATCCATTGTCTGTACTTCATATACTCGAGAAGTTCTTGTCATAAGCACAAATCTTGATATACAAAAGAATCATTACCGTCTTGACTTCACAAACCGTAGAGGAACTAAAGCAAGAATCAAGAACACTTGGTATGATCAATGGAGGTCCTTGTTTGGTGTAATGAATGACAATCGAAGAAACTTTGAAGATTTGCTTAGACTGAGAAGTATCTTTGACTTTGGAATAGCACAAAAATACCCGTGATAAGTGTCTGAATTACATCTCAACCTTTAAAACTCTCTAGCTAACTTACCAACCTCGTATTCTGTAGGCTATTGTCGTGACCACTTGGTGAAGTAAACCCGATATATCAAACTTGAAACTGAAGTAAAATCCCCTAAATTTGTTACTTAATCTTGCACTATTGTTGATTAAAGAACGGTGCAGAAGAAAATCTCTAAGTACCTTATACCCAACATCAAAAGTATAAGAAGTACAACACCTCTTGAAATTATCCACATCGACATCTCTGTGACACTGAGTATACAACTTAACTCCTTTAAGTTAGTATAGGTTGTCCCAGTGTCTTCATCACAACCACTCCCTTGACCGCTAAAAAACTAGATAATCCAAGTCTTAATCATAATTGTATACGTTCAAGCAAGTCATCAATCGACAGAAAATAGAAGAAAGTCTCGATGATGAAATAAGTAGACGCCTCTGTGAAATCCAACTTCAATTGCAAATAAGGGATACCAAATCAACTCCGTGATCACATGTCATCGTAATCCGAATCTCTAGCCATTTTGTCATTTAAGTGAATCTTTTCAGGATCGTTTTGGGATTAAGTGTTGTTGTTTGTGTGGTGTGTTGTTATGGTTGATTGTGTTTTATGAGTCTTGATTCTTGATTGTGGTGTTTGTTTGTTGTTCTTGTTTTGATTATAATATTCCCAAATTCGGTCATATGCCCAAAGTCGGTCACATGCCCACCTGATTGTGGTGTTTGTTTGTTGTTTTTGTTTTGATTAAAATATTCCCAAATTTTTTTTTCTGGGAAATTAGGGTTTCAAAATATGGGATTTCACTGCAGTTAACGCTCAAGTTGTTCCACCTGGTACATCTTTGTCTACAATAATTGCTCAAGACGCACCGTCTACAAGTGCTTCATCGTCAACATCGGATATGCATCATCCAGTCCGACATCAAGGTATTGCAGAAGAACCCACTCTCGAAGACTCCCCAATCAACATCACATGCTACACATCCTTCTATTTAACACTGTTACTAAGAACCTGGTTCACATAGTCAACATCTGGGGAAAGTTAATCAGTGGACCCAACCAAGTTACTCAACCACCAGATCAACTCAGAAGATGGACAAAGATCAACCCTCTTTATACAACTTGGCAATCCCTCTCGTCCTTTATCTACCAGAAAACAGTTAGCACCTATGCCTTGGTGAAGTTACCATACTGAACTGTCCAAAAGTCAACCTAAGAACTACAAAATGGGCCGTGATATAAGACTGCGGTTTCAAGCATGCAAGATGAAATTTACGAAATGGATCGACTTGAAGTTATGGGAATTAGTACCTCGCCCAATCTATGTTATGGGTTACGCTCTCAAGTGGATCTACAAAGTAAAGCTTAATGATATGTGATGTACTGAAAAATCAAGCTCGGTTAGTGCAAAGGTATATCGTCAGAGGAAGGTATTGATTTTTAAAGAATCGATTGCTCCTTGACGGATAGAGGCCATCAGAATATTCATTGCCAATGCTGCAACCAAGAATATGATCATCTACCAGATGGATGTCAAAACTGCTTTTCTGAATGGTGATCTTCAAGAAGAAGTCTTTGTCAGTCAGCCTGAAGGATTTGAAGACCAGAAATCCTATCACGTTATCGTTCTGAAGAAGTGCTCTTTATAAAAAAACAAATAAAAAAAAAAAATGGGCTAAAAGCAGGCTCCAAGGGCCGTGGTATTAACACACCATCCAAGTTCCTTTTAGCCAACGAATTTATCTCAGGTTGTGCCGTGGATCCAAACATTATTCACAAACGCAAATCAGGCAAACATATTCTACTTGTTCAAATATACGTAGATGACATCATTTTTGCCTCAACAGATCATAATGCGTGTCATATATTTTCCAAAGAAATGAGCTCTAA
Source organism: Tanacetum coccineum (assembly GCA_026074375.1). Lineage (NCBI taxonomy): Eukaryota > Viridiplantae > Streptophyta > Magnoliopsida > Asterales > Asteraceae > Tanacetum > Tanacetum coccineum. Next base: position 10,184 of record BQNB010085065.1, read on the forward strand.
ATTACAGGATGCAAGGTGTGTCAAATGTCGTTTTTCTTAAGGACTTAAAGTATTCTCAAAGTCCCAGAGGCATCTTTATTAACCAAGCAAAATATGCTCTCAAAACCTTAAAGAAATATGGAATGGATCTCTCTGACCCTGTCGATACACCAATGGTGGATCGATTGAAACTGGACGAGGATCTCATGGGGATTCCAGTTGACCAAACTCGATTTAGAGGAATGGTTGGCTCCCTAATGTACCTTACACAGCCAGTAGATCAGACCTTGTATTCGCTGTATACATGTGTGCAAGATATCAGGCTAAGCCCTACCAAAAAGCATTTGAAGAAATCAAACGTTCTTTCCGGTACCTTAAAAGGAACCATTAACATGGTCTTTTGGTATCCGAAAGCAACGCCATGTCACTAACAGCTATGCCAGATGCGGATCAATTCGGGATGTCAAGATACAAGAAGAAGTACGTCGTGAAGTGCTCAGTTTCTTGAGAAGATTGGTTTAGCTGGTCCATCAGAGAGCAAAGAAGCACTGCAATATGTACACCAGCAGGCTGAATACATTGCCAAGTCTGGATGTGTGCTCAAATCCTTTGGATTCGATCACAGCTCAAAAGACTACGGATTTGATCTTCAATAAAATTCCTCAGTTTTCTAGTAACAATGTCCTAGCACTCTCGATCAACGCACATCGACAAACGTCACCATTACATCCGAGAACAATGGAAAATAAAGTGGTTGAAACTCTAACTTTCGTGGAAATGAACTATCAACTTGCCGACATTCTCCAAAAGCATACCAAAAGAACGGTTCGAATTTCTTCTTTCATGCCTAGGCATGAAGAGTTTGACCCCTGAAACTCTCAGACACCATCCAAGAAGGAGGAAGATGAGTAAACAAAGAGCCTTTCGTGAATCCTTGGTACATAAGTATAAAAAAGCTAAGTAAAATATTTTTTTAAGTTATTTGAGACTTACAAAAATGGATTTGCAATTACTTCAATGCAAACAGCGGTTTCGCTGTCGGGGCATGGATTACTTAAAATCCATGCATTATGGGTGTGCGCGTAAATTTTACATCTCAATCAACGACTGCAAGCTCTTTCAAATAGAAAACATCAAAGATAATCCAGAAAGTCATTCTGGTTCTATGTCTTCCATGAAAAATCTCGAAGACACTGATAACTTTGGAATTAATTTATTTATGACAAACCAACCGAAGATGATCAGGAGAAATCTAAAGTTGTAGATAAGTCTGATTCCACCATACTTGATCTAAGTCATCAGACCGTCACGTCAACTCCTCTAGTGATCGCTCCTGTCACTGATTTCTCATCTCCTAAACCTTCTTCATTGGTCACATCTCCACCAATCAACACGGAAGCTACAACAATCACCACATCTCTCCTAGATATCACTCCATTCATCACCCTTCAGCTAAGAGTGGCAAGATTGGAGCAAGAGATGTCTGAAGTAAATATGACTGATCACTCTGCTGATGTTTTGGCTTCAATTAAATCCCAAGCTCCTACGATTGTTGATAAATATCTAGGAATAAAACTTGATGATGCTCTCCTTAGGATTCTTGAACGACACATCGCATATTTAATCGAGAAATACTCTGTGCTGCCTGGCCCAGAGTCTATCAAGAATCAAGAATCTGAAAAGAGTCCGAAAGAGATTATCAGAATAAAAAAGGAACAAGGTGAGGAGAAACAAGAGTCAACTTACTCCATCAGGTCAACTGATAAAGTTGCTCTTGAAGAATTTGATCTAAAGAGTGCTCTCTTCAAACACATGAATAAGAACAAGACTGCAAACAGAAATCCTGCCAACTACCATCTATACCATGCTCTTATGGAAGCATTAATAGCAGATGAAGATGCCATGGATAAGGAAGTTAAAGACAGGGTTAAAAACCACAAAAGAAAGCATGACAGTGATGATGATGAAGACGATGATGATGATGAAGGCCCTTCAGCTGGATCAAACCAGGGTAAGTCAGCAAAAAGGAGAAGACACGATTCAGGTGCTTCTGGGTCAGCTCAACCTCCTACAAAAGATGATGAGCAAAGTTCGAAGAAACCACGGGAGTCTGATGCATCTGCTTCCAAACAACATCCAGCTCTTACCTCAACTGGATGGCAGATCACTGACACAAGAGATGCTGTTGTTGACTCTTCGATGCACAGATCTGATCCCGAATCAGAACATTCTGAACAATCCTCAGATGACATTCCAATGCAGGATGAAGGGCATGTCTCAGATCTGGAGGACACCGATAACGCTCACATTCCCAAGGTGTCGACCACTACGTGGTTTAAGCCGATTCCTGAAGGCGAGAGACCAGCTACACCTGAACCAGAATGGACCATTCCCCCGAATGATTTCCCGGAACCAGAGAATAACTGGGCAAATACATACGCCACAACGTATCAAGTTCCCGCGGTTTCTTATTAATTATCATTATGATTCATTTATTTCTTGTTAAATTCTTGGTATCTATTTGGTTATAATACTTTGATCATAAGAATGTCAAATATGAGATCGCTACCAAGACCGAGTGGGGTACAAAATTCTAGTAACGTAAGACAGTGTGGTCGGGATTTCCACAAGATAAGTGAAGATTAGATGACCATTTGATCCTAGCTTTCCCAACTAGTATAATAAATTGAATCATTAAATTAATTAAGAAGAAATTAGGACTGCACTTTCTTTCCTTCGATCCTACTTGGTTCATTTCAATTAAAGTTCTATTCTCTCAATCCAAACGCATTAATTTAAAATTGCTTTCTAGTTTAAATAACAGATAACCTCGTTTTAAAAGCCTTACACATAGCTCTTTGGGTCGACCTCGGACTTATCCCAAGTATATTGCACGCGATCGGGTACACTACTCGCTAGTGTGTATATAGATCTTAGGTATTCGCAGTTTATAAATTTAAAACCTGATCTATCTAACAAAAAATACGCATCATTGACCAAAGTTTCATACACAACGTATCTGTTGATGTGGATACGACGTATACTTCAAGATACGGAGTATCTGTCTAGAATGATACGTCGTATTCTTTAGATTTATTAGACTTTCTTGAACTTCTTCATCAGTTTAATGCTCAAAAACGCTTCTTCTCCATATTTCCCAAATGCTTTATAATGAACTAAAATTCACAAAGATAAGCAATTAAGTATCAATCTTATATAAAATAATATAAAACAAGCAATATAGATGGGATAAATGATGCTAATAATTAGACGTTATTTGATGTCATCAAATATCCCTCTACTTGAATCCTACTTGTCCTCAAGTAGACTTTAGATTTCTCTTATGAAAACGTATCCCAAATGAATGTCTAGGATTTTTCCTATAAGCGTTTTTATTCAATTACTAACGCACAACCAAACACCTCACGAAATAGGAAATGAAATCACTTTAATCACTCACTAATCTACGTGGTATCGTTTAGTAGTTCGCTCATTTTGCTCGGTCGTGACGAGTATTCTATCATAAGCTTGGCAAGGATACACATCTCCACCACTAAAGTTAAGGAGTAACAAGTTTAAAAAGGTAAATCGGGTGAATATGATAAGGCTTAAGGGTTGATCATTCTTTTTAATCTCTATCAATACCAATATTCCAGAAAACGCGACAAAACCATAAATGCACGCCCAAATCCATGACCGCGACACTTGTGGTTGCTCACTCCCTAACTCGAATAAGCTAAAGAATAGGATTAAATAATCTTCACCAATAGTATTACACCAACAAGGGCGACAAATCCACACATACACATTCAAATCCATGAATGAGACACATGTGATTGCTCAAATCCCTCATTCGAGTAAACCAAAGGTTAGAATGAAGAATAATATAGGGTAAGGATTAGGCATGGAAAACATATATAATTGATGTAAAATAATGAAACAGATAGATTAAGTCCAACAAATAAACAATAATGTTGCTAGCTACTTTCCCGACCACAACCTTGAAAAAGACACAAATCACCGACTAACTCACGCTTTAACACGGAAACATACGTCTTGTTGTGAGTAGACACGAAATTATAGCTCAAGAGATTTGCTTAATCATCTATAAAAACAAACCTAGTTGGTGTTCTCATAACAACCAACTCCCAATCATCCATAATATAGTACAACAATAGTGGCGATATCTACCACTTAATACAAAATAATACATAGTTGGTTTATATTACGTACCAACTCTAAATACAACAAAACTTTACATCATTGGTTTATAACACGTTCTAATGAATAATCAATCGCATAAATAATAAAATCGGTTAAGTTTAGGCGAACCGATTATCTCACAAAGCTCTCTTTTTTTTCTCTTCCATCTTTTTTTGTATTTTTCTGTTTTTTGATTTTGTTTTAACATAACTAGAAAATGAAATTTGGTGTAAAATTTCACCACTTCACGAACATGATAAATCTGAATAATTAATATTCGATCATAATTGTAAAAGTAGTAAACACACGAAAATAAAATAAAACTACTACTTTTACATTCCCATTGCATTGTGCAATTTCCCGACCTAACCAAAGATAGAAAATAACGCACACGAACACAGGAAATACATATTTTTACACAAAAGCAACTAGAAATCTATTAAGGACTTAATCTATAGGGTAGGCTAAGGTGTAGGGGTGTAACGAAACCATATTTGGTGGTGTAACAAAAGAAAAGAATGGTTTTGAGGGTTTTTCTAGGGGTATCTTGCTCTAAAAATAAGAGTACACAAAAGGGTTTATACGGGGGTTAACTAACCATTGTGGTTAGTTAATATCATAATATGTATAGGCTTTTGGTATAATCCTAAAAAGTTACCAATTTAGAAAGGTCATTCCATCTATATAAAATAGTACTTATTATGGTGGTCTCGAATAGTATACCAAGCCAAGTTCTAAAGTTTACTACAGTCACCGGCACACTCATATTTTTGTAGAATTTAGGTAAAAATTGGGAAATGAAATAGGCTAAATCCTTACAATATGGAAATAATGGTTATGTGCGTGGGTCATGTAAGGAATAATCTCAAAAGAATTTGCTAAAAAAAATTAATTTTAGGCATAAATTAGCCAAATTATTGTGAAAATACAGACAAGTAGTGTTCTAATTCTCTTCCCCCCACTTGAGATATACAACGCCCACGTTGTATAAATATAACATTAAAAACAGGAAATAAAAGAATTAGAACAGAAAACTCCCCTAAGATTTGCTCGGTATGATCCTCCATTATGCGTATGCGAGCAATTATGCGTGTTGTGTTGTGAAAATGTGTCTAAATACCAGCATGAATAGCACACATAAGATACCAAAATATATATACTCCACCAAATTCGTCCAGAATGTTTCAGTATGTTCATGTCTAAGTCATAAAGAAAACATTGCAATCGTATCCACGAATAATCGTCGGTTAGGAAATAAAATAAAAACCTAAAATTGTACATGAAGTCGATATGCCGTATCAATGTTACTGGATACGTTGTATCGAAACCTGTAAATATAAATCCTAATATGGGTCAAAGGTTAAATACGCCGTATGCAGAAATCTGAATATGCCGTATCGATAAGTCTGACAATAAAGTTTTAAAGTGCAGGAAAATAAAAGAGATAACGTCCAAGTTGATTAATACACCATATCCATGGAATTTGGATACATCGTATCAACAACTTGGAAAGACAAACTCGATAAAACTTGAAAATTACATTCCGGGTTGTCTTCCGACAAGCACTTTTGTTTACAGAAAAGTTAGACTTGCTCTAGCTTTAGGGCTCATCCTTATAAAACAGCTTAGGGTCGAACGGGATGCCAAATGGCACATACAAATTTTTAATAATATTTATTAGCATCCCATTGTTAAAATAGTTTCAAATCATGATATTAACATTTAATTCCTTGAAAAAAGTTTTAGCAGTGAAAAATTTACTAATTGTTTCATGACTTGTTTTCAAAAGTTGATTTGACCCTTGTTCATAGATACCAATATTGATACTTACAATATCATGTGATGGTTCGATAAATATAACTCCCGAAGACTGTTTGATATCGATTTTATCATCACCATTGCCCATATCTAATTTTAAATCATTGACAAGAAATATCTTATAAGAAAATAGATCATTATCGTATATAATATCGTATTTCTCACCATCAGAATCGGACAATGATGTTTCAATTTTCCAATTAACTTAATCGACATGCTGAGGATTTACCGTGGATTCAGATGAGAACTCTAATTCAGGTGTTAATGCATCCTTGTACACTATAGCTGGGAATATTGTTTCAAAAAATCTGAGATCATTAATGTCTTCAACATACCTGATCTTACCATACGTAGCAGTTTCCCAGTTATACATCTTACCGTTTCTAAGAGCTCTCCCAGTTTCATACTGAACATATTTCTCCATGGTAATATTAGGGTCGTCTATTTCCTGTAATAAATTTGCTACGAACATAGAAAAAGGTTAAATAGATCGATACGTCGTATTCATAAGATTGAATACGCTGTATCGATGTTTGAAGTCGAATACGCTATATAGGATTTTGAAAGTTAATATGCCTTATCCAAGGATATGGATACGCCATATTCTGTATTTGATCAAAAGGCAAACAACAAAAATTAATAATGCAGAAAAACAATAAAACACTCAAACACACAAATATGTAAAATTATACAAATGCAGAAAAACAAACAAACACACAATATGCAAACTAAACTAATTTAAACTAATCTAAAAACAATAAATCTAAACTAAGACACTAATAAACAAGAATTAAACAATTTCACTCCCCTGCAACGACACCAAAAACTTGATGTGTCGTTGTACGTAGGTAATTTATTGTTCAAGTTTTACAATTTATATTTTGCCAACTTTACCTATTAACTAACACTAATGGGCATTGTACCCGATCAATTGTAGATTCATTGGTAAGTATGGTGTCAATCACTAAGAGAGAAAACGTTAATTCGTTAATCTATCAGTATTTTAGTCATCTAAGTTAGTCTTAATTTATCCTAATTAATTTTATTTAAACCTAAACTAACGCAAAGGGGGGGGGGGTTTCAGCATGAGAGACTGGCACGAGTTTTGGTTTATTCTAGCCTAATTGATAATAAGTAAAGCAATAAACACACACAAGCAGATAAACAAACAATAAAAAGGCGGTCTAGCACAAATGTAAGGAAAATGTATCAACCATGATTAATCTAACAAAACACAGGTATTGTCTAAGTGTGCAATGATTGTTTTACTATGTTAGTGTTACATCATTCCTAAAGTTTAGATGGGTCTTCTCCCTAAATTTTATTCAATTAATCCTGTCACAATTAACCAAATGTCTCATAAGCATGCATCCGTTGATTATAATCTATCTTAGGAGTCAACACTGGTGAATATTGAAACCTAGCTCATCGAGGCTTTACCCACTTATCGCAATACATATGCTGGTAGTCTATAGTCCGTCGTGACCTAAAGCAAAGCCACAGAATGTTATTTGTAATCTTAATTCACCACTTAGTCTACCATTCTTTAAACTAGGGAGGCATTCAAGGACTTGAATTTGTAATCCTATAATTCTAGAGTCACATGTAAGCTATATGAAGTTCTATCCTAGACTCTAGCCCTACTTGGTCCATAAAACTAGATCCAGTTGAATGATAGATTAAAACTCATAATTAAACATAAATAGATATCATGTGATAAACATAATCAACATGCAACAAGTAAATAAACAATCAATATAGATAAACCAAATATTAAATCTTCGTAAACATGGCTGATACCTAAAGGTATCAGTCGAAAGTCATTGTAAAAACTACACACGGTATCATATATAAACGATTAAAGTAAAGAAACGATAACCGAACGCATATTGCAGAGTGTAGAGATTACAAGAGTTTTCCTATGATCTTGAGGCTCTTTGGTGACTTCTTAAGCTTCTAAATACGCCTGATATCGAACTTGGTGGTTTAGGGCTTCACTTGCGTGCTGAAAATCGTATTTGGGGTTCGGTATTTATAGACTCTAAAAATATGTGGATACGCCGTATTTCGATACGACATATTGGGTAACTTGGAGTGGGCTCCACGCTTATAATATTCTAGAATATTCGATGATCACTTCCTTATACGTCGTATAGGGTCTTATAGATATGACGTATTTCATGAAATCGTGTTTGCTCTGAGTGTTGACCAAGGTATCATATACGGCGTATCTGATGAAGTGGATACGACGCATTCTTCAAAGTCAGGCAATAGTCTTGAATTCAGTTAAGTCTTGGATACCTCATATGTGTCTAGAATGATACGGCTTATTGGTTGTCAGAATCAATAGACTTTCTTGAATTCTTCGTTTATGCTTTAAAACACGTGCTTTTCTCCATATTTTGCCAATTACTTGATAATAACTGAGATTAACAAATATAAATGATTAAGTATCGAATCTCATATAAAATAATGTAAAACAAGCAATATAAATGGGATAAATGATGCTAATAATGTGACCTTATTTGATGTCATCATTATGGCATAAAATGATCTCATGTTTTGCAGCCATTATGATATTTTAGCCAGGGTCATGATAGTTTTATAACTTGAAACCAGCGTGTGTAAATCTTTTACACTATTACTTTACATTATCAAACTTTAGTCTAACTTTAAGACATAAAAAGGTGTCAAATTATTTACCCAACACAAAATATGCATCGATGCATAAATATATTTAAAAACATAAGGGATTCAAAAAATTAGATGGCATAAAATGATCTCATGTTTTGCAATCATTATGATATTTTAGCCAGGGTCGTAGTATTTTTATAACTTGAAACCACCATGTCTATTTTCTTTACGCTAATACTTTACATTATCAAACTGTAGTATAATATTAAGACATAAAATGGAATCAGATTTTTACCCAACACGATATCTGTATCGATGCATAATTATTAACAGGTGTTGATTTTATATGGTTTGTGTGCTCACTTTACTGTGTATTTATTATTTGTGGTTGTAATCGCTTTGTAATATGCTTAAAGTTGGTATGTGGTTCTGAGTGCTGATTTTATATGCTTTATATAGATTGTAGCTATAATTTTTGATTTGTCAACTGCCTGGAGCTATTTTTTCATGTGTTTAACAATTGCTAAATAATTTTGAAGTTGTTGTTAATTTGAAAAGGAATATGATATTTAGTTCTACATTTTGTTGTGTTGTTGTATTTTGAAAAGACAATAGACAAATCTCTGTTAATTTAAAAAGGAAACTGATTTTAGGTCTAGATTTTGGTGTGTTGTTATATAAAGTAAGGGCATGTTTGGTTGAAGGTTATAGGTATTAAAGAATGGGAAAGGTAATCAAAAATGATGATTGGTTAGAGGTAATGCAATCACCCATTACCCCATACTAGGTAATTCACCATTCCTCAACAATTTGGGGGGTATAAACATGTACCTTCATTTTTTTCCAATAAACTGCCATATCTTTTGGTCCTCAACTGACAATTTTTTTTCCAAATTACATGTTCATTGCTTATTTTTCTCTTTCAATCTTTGGTGCCAATTTAAATATCGCTATAATTTGAACTAACCTTATCTAGTTTCTATAGCCTATGCATTATCATAATATTTATAAAAATTTTGTTTGTCGCGTGTGGGTTTTGGAAAGTTTCTTCCACATCACAACGAATATTCATTACTCGCTTTTTTGGTGTACTAATTTTGTACGAAGATGTTCATATTTGCTATATACTTTTTTGTTTCACATTAAATTTATTTATAATTGATCATTATTGGTATTGTTTGATGCTAGTTTTGATCAAACATGACACTGTGTTAATTTTGAAGTTTGTTAATTCGATTTATTTTGCTGGTTCATAATAAAAAAACATTTTTTTAAATTAGAAATTAAAAACCAATATTATTTCTTTAAAAATTTAACCAAGTAACAACATGTGCAATGGAAGTACCATTGCATTCCTTTGCATTATCATTACCATTCATTTTCCCATTCCTTTATTTCGACGAAGCACCCCCTAAGTTTGAAAATATGATACACAAATCTTATCATTTCTTGCATTTTGTGAAATCTTTTGTGCTTTGTGATATTTTTTGGAGTTATGGTCATAACTGTTGATTTTGTAAATGTTGTAAATTAGAAAAGTAAACATATTTTTTGTTTCACATTCGAATGTATTATTGCATAAATTGAGTTTGAAAATACAATACACATATCTTATCATGTTTTGTGTTTTGTAATATCTTTTAGAATCTAAAACGTGGCTGTGTTTGCTAATTCGATGCAGTTTATATCATCTTAACATGTTTTGCGCTTGGTGATATCTTTTGGAGTATGATATGTGTCAGGTTTGATGATTTTATGCATTTTGTATCACTTATGGTCGTATGCTCAAATTTTTTGAATTTTTAAGTGCAGCTACTTGTTATTATGTGTTGTAAACTATTTTATAGAGTTTGCATACCTGATTTTTTATAGACTATATTGTGTTGTTGTATAAATTTAGTCTGAAAAGATAGCACGTTATGTATAAGTTGTAGTCATCCCTGCTAATTTCGGAAGTGATATTGGTTAAAAATGAAATTAATTATATGTTTTAGAACTTGATGTGCTTAAAAAAATTTGGCTTGCCGGTGTGTATTTTGGCTGTGTAAAATGGCCTTTCCAATACAATATAGGAATCTAATCATTTTTACCAATTAATGTCCTTCAATTTAACTTTTCCACCATCTTTCATTTCTTATATTTCAGTACATGTTTTTAGCTAGTCGATGGTGTTTTTAGTGTGAGAATTCTGAGCATGAATTGCTTTGCTGATGTTAGCGGTGGAATTCTTGGTTGCGGGGGTTCCATTTATTTATAGGTCTTGATACAACGCACTTACCTATAGAAAGACGGGGAACATAAGACGATGTGGCTAAGATATGTAGACTTTGATTTTTTTTAACATTCCATATTTAGACGATGAAAAAGCCAGAATTGTTGATAACATGCAATTGCCTAAAGAAAGATGAGGGACAGAAGACAACGTGTCAAAATACATTTGGTGCAAATTTTATCACCAAGTCCTCTTGAGTTTCCTACCATTATTTAGCTTCGTCCGTTTTATCACTCATCTTCGCTTTTTGATCATCTAAATCTGAACTGCCACTGATATGTGAGAAATCACATATCCTTATTATATCCAAAAATGGCCCTTAAATGATCAAAATGTGCAAAAATATGCTTGTATTTGTGTATTTTGTTGTTTGTGTATGTGTAGGTATGAATATGCAAAAATCACAAGAAAACGGCCAAAACTGGACAAACACGAACACGGGAATGGAAAGAGTGCACAAGAGCCAGAAGTTTCTGTAAAATCCAAGATATGGACTCAACTAGGGTAATATAACAATGATTGATAAGCACAGCGGAATATAAAGAACAAGAACACAATCATGTTACTAATAAGGTTTTCTTTATTAAACACAATAAAGAACTAACTACTACTGCCTTATGATAGATGATGACTCAAAAAGGATCAAGTTACACATCTCATTTCTGCATAACATCTAGAGGAAAAACATGGGTTGGAAAATTATGATCTAAGTCATGCAACATAAATCATAGTTTTGAATGTTATGGTGGATATATGGAGCAATATATGTTGTGTTAATTGTAGTGGTATTTAGAGATATGTTGAAATCGATTTCAACCTATAATCATTTGTACGCGATAATTAGAACATGGAATCTTGTGTTGTTATGCTTTTCTTTTTGAACAATATGTCAATTTAAACTATTTGGTTATAAATTCAGGAATTGTTTTCGGTGAATATTGTGTCACCTTCATGTGTTAAAATACATCAAAACTTCATTCGTTAGTTTGTCTTCATGTTATATTTCTTAGAATCAAAATGTTATAGAATGTATATCAGTCCAAGATTATCAAATATTTATAGACAATAATTAACGAATATTAGGCTCCACAACAATGTGTGGCATCCTAATATCATACACAAGTGGGACAAGTGTCCCCCAACTGCCACTAACAGTTAAGATGTACTACATGATGTATGACCAGAGATAGAGAAAATGGGCAGGAGCATGTGCAAACGATACTTAGCCAAGAAGGGAACACCACGTGTCTTCCTTGTCTGCCACCCAATGATCAACAGCTAAACTATTTATAGCCATTGATCACTCACTTGGGTCTACCCCACAAAATCCTAGATGGTCCTCTATAAATAGAGAGCATCTCACACATGCAGAGAGATATTCGGATCCATATTCTCTCACATTGATTTACACATATTTTTTCACACATTAGATGTCACACCCCGTAATTCCAGGTCATCGTCTTTGACTTTTTCATGCATTAGCTTAACTTTCAATAATTACATGTTAATTATTGTGCTTAACTGGGAAGTTTCCCCATGCATAACTCAGAATCGTTACCGGATGCGTTTCGGCTTGCTATTTATCGTAGTCTTTCGACAGATGTCGCATTTATGTGTTTCGGATAGATGTTTAAATTTTTAGAATTTATTTTGAGTTATTGCGCGTTTTCAGAGTTCGCGTATACCGTAAGCAGCGTATAAAAATATCATAAGTATGAAATAAAATATCCAAGGTCTTAGGATTCCCTCATGCATGAACCAAAAATTCAAATTTCAAAATCCCCCCACCCCCCTTGTCCTTGATGTTGCATCCCCCCCCCCCCAAACACCAACACACCACCTAAATTTTAGCTTAGGTGTTCCTTTGATATTTCTTTACTCCTAGAATTCTTTCTTTGTACATGCATCTTAAAGTCTAGATACATTTCATTTTCTCTCATTCATCCATCTTACTTGTTGATAGAAATAATGCTTAAAAACGTTATTAATATTTTTCGACCTCTCTATGTTTTGATAATCACAAAATGTAAAAACGGTCAATGTAAAATTAAACGTAAATAAATAATTAGTCGTAAATTTTCATTTCGAAAATTTAATCACTTAAAGGTATGAATAAATAAATGCTTAATGCATTTTATGATCAAAATAATTTTTATTCAACCTGTCCAAAACGCTCCCAGCTTTGCCTATAAATAGCAGACTGTTTTCAACTGAATTTCACCTTTTACACACACATTGTTTATCTTTTAAATCAGCTTATATATTTCTTTCATTCCTTTCATTTAATCTTAAGCATTTGTTTCCAAGTGATACAAGCTTAGATCTTCAAGTGCAAGAGAATAATACTTCCTGCCATCAAGTTACGAAGTATTATAGATTAGTTTGTGTTCTCGTAACATTGTTATGATTGTATCATATCTTGTAAATCATTTGTGTATATTGTGAAAGTATGTATAATAGTTAGATCGTGGTGATCGTAGAGAGAATAGATAGATCGTGGTGATCGTAGAGAGAATAGATAGATCGTGGTGATCGTAAAGAGAATAGATAGATCGTAATGATCATAGTAAGAATAGATAGAGCGAGGTGATCGTGTTAGTGTTTAGGTGAAGTAAAGTGTTGATAGTACGGTTAGTATTTAGGCCTCAAAATACAAAGTGTGTGGTAGATTGGTTTTAGCTAAGATCAGAACTCGACATTTGGCTATGTGTCCGAAATTGGTGTAAGCTACTTGTGTACGGTTTTCTCCGCCTAAAGGGAGTCTCTTGACATAGTGAAGAGAACTCTCGAGTTGGGCACTCGGGGAGTGGAGTAGAGCGAAGAGGAGCTTCGTTACCGAACCACTATAAATCCTTGTGTTGTGGTTTGATCTTTCTAACTCTTATCTCTTGTCTTAAAGGGGGAGTTTGTTGATTAAATATAATGCCTAAAAACACATTAATAATATTTTTTCCACATCTTTACATATTTGATAATCACAAAATATAACAACGTTTACTTAAAAATTAAAACGGTAACAAGTCATTTGTAGTAAATTACTCATTTCAACAATTACATCATTAATAGGTATGAATAATTAAAATGCTAATGACATTTTATGATCAAAAGAAATTATATTCAATACCTCAAACTTTTATAAACTGGTTGTAAATCAATTTTATAAATTACAAAACATTTTCTACAATTAAAAGAAATGTTTTATTCTAAATAAAGATTTTGAATTTCAAATTTTCGACGCTAAAACGGCTAGAAAGGTCCAGTAAAAAACCTCTCCTGATTGGACAATAAAAGAGGAGGTCTGAAATATGGGAAGCCCCCTTAAATACCATGAGCGACCCCCTTTAATTATAAGGGGTCGGCACCCTATTTGAGGGGACCGCGCCATAGACCTCTGATCCTCAGTTTTTCCCTATATATATTGGACCTATTCAAAATATTTTTTTACCTTTGGCATCTCATTTCTTTCTGATTCTAAAATAGCCCATACATCTCTCTTATTCATTTGGAATTTTTTTCAAAATTTTTTTAATCTATTAAGCTTTGTTTCCAAGTGATTCAAGCTTAATCCCTCAAGTGGCAAGAGAGAATACTTCCATCATCAAGTGAAAGAAGTATTATCTTAGTGGGATAAGAAATTCTTGTTGCATCATACACTTATTTGTAAATTCAATTTGTATCTCTTGTAAGTTGTGTGTAGTAGCTAGATCTTTAGATCTTTGTATGTATAGTTAGATTCGTGGTGATTCCTTAACAAGTAGTGTTCTTGATAGGTTTGTAATTTTGGAGTGTGTTGAGTGAAGTTTTTGTGAAGTTGTGAATTTGTGATGAAGTTGTGAAGTTGTGAGAAGTGTGATGTGGTGAAGTTGTGAGATTGTGGTTTTTTTTGGGAAGTTGGTGAAGAAGTTGTGAAGTTGTGAAGAAGGTGTGAAGTTGTGAAGTTGTGAAGTTGTGAAGTCGTGAACAAGTCGTGAAGTTGTGTTGTAATATTATATTAGGATAAGCATGGGTTGCCACCCACGAAGCGCTTGTTTAAGGTCACTTAGCTTGACCCGAACCCCCCATACTTGAGTTGGTCAAGGAGGATAGAAATGGAGAAACAGAACATCCAAGATAGGAATGTCCCCTCCATAGATCATCATCCGGCTTTTATGATGAAAAAGCTTGGAGGCTTTAAAGCCCCGATGTGAAGAAGGAGGAGATTTCTCTTTTGAAGCAAGAACACCGTGATTGAAAACTTTGTCTTCATTTTCGGATGAAAATGGAAGTAAAGTATCAATCACGGGGGAAAGAGTAGCTAGAGATCTCGTGGATTCGCCTTCGATGCATATCCCCGGATCGTAAATCTTGTTTCTATCTCCGGAAGGAGAAGAAACATCATGATCGGATCCGAGATCATTATGAGAAGAAATGAAGTCAAAATCCATATGAAGGGTGGGATGGGTGGGCAAAATATTTGGCACATCAACGGGGATGTCTTCCACCACATCAATGGTTGAATCTCCCGAATCAGGATAATCAACATGAAATGATTCGAACTCGGGGAGAGAAGTAGAATTATCGTCACCTTCCGAGTCGTAATCATCACTCTCAATACCCGGTGGTATTGATCCATCCGAAGCAAGAAAAACATCGATCTCCTCCATGAGAGAGTCACTATCCTCGACGGGGATAGGAGATGGAGAGAAAGACTCGATAGAATTTTCCACATTAAGCTCTTCCGGAGGGCGAGGAGATGAGTTGTCATAAAGCAATCTCTCAACTAGATGAATTTCACCCTCCGGATCAAGGTTGTCATCATCAATTCCCGGTGGAATTGATTTGAGAAGAGTGAGTTCACCGGCGAACTCATCTAGAAGAGAATCAATCTTAGAAGAAGAATCAATCGAAGTATTTTGATTAAGCAAAGATTCTATAAGATTGGATTCGGCATAAAAGGAATCAATTCCCGGGGGAATTGAAGTGATACTTTCTAACACCTCATTTTGAATTAGATTCACCTCGGTAGAAACGATTTCTTCATCAAGATCAAAAAGAGGATTAGAGAAAAATTTAAAATTCTCCATTGGAACGTCCTCCTCGGAAAATGACTCATCATCACTTGAGGTACAATCATCATCGATATCGAAGAGAGGGTTAGAGAAAGTAACAAGATGACTCTTGGGAAAATCATCACAAACGGGCAAATCACACACACCGTCGGAAGCATCCTCGGACTCACTTGGGGTTGGGACAAGGTTCTCGGCACTAGACTTTATGAATTCGTCCGATTCCGTTGCCGGAATAGTGTCAAGATGCTCATCCTCCATTATGAGAGAGTCAACGGGCTCCTTGGTTGTTAAAACGGGTGTGATTGCAATACACGGAGGAAGTCCAGAAATAATAATATCTCTCAAGGGAATAGAACTTTCCTCGTCATCGTCATCATCGTAGTAAATGGGAATCTTCTGATATTGCGAAGGCTCGGGAGTATAAGAATCAAGATTAACCACTTGTTCTTGACGTTGTTGTAACCATGCTTGAAACGTCTCACGAAGCTCAATCATTGAATCATTCATCCTTTGTTGAAAGTTTAGATGATCGATGACAGATTGCGAGGGTTGAAATTGGTCAAGACCGAAAGAATTATGATCGTAAAAATTTTGATTCATCGGTTGACATTCAAAAGTCGCATGAGGACCTCCGCAATTTTCACAACAAGGCTCATAGAAGATCACTTGTTGACATTGAAAAGTCTTATGCGGGCCCCCACAGCGGGTACAACAAATATATTGTTGTTGAAAACTTTGAAAATTTTATGGGAAATTAAAGTCTTGATTGTAACACGGTTCCGGATTATAGTTAAACGGAACTTGAGGTGGACAATCGTGACCATAATGAGCATCGTTCCCACAAAACTCACAAGAATACGTCGGTGGTTGTGAAGGTGGGTTGAAAACGTTAGGAGAATCATCGACAAAATTAGGGGTGGAATCATAAGTGAATGAACTTCCATCTCCAGAATAGCATGTCGGATTGAAACTTGGCAAAGTTTGTGGGAGCTCATCAACGGTTTGATTGTTGCATGGTTCCGGATTAGAGATAATCGGAACTTGCGGTGGACAGTTATAACCATAATGAGCACCGTTCCCACAAGACTCACAAGTACATCGTTGACAAAAGATACCATCTAACGAATCACCACACCCGTAACAACAATGATGGTCGATTAGTGGAGGACTTTGTGAAACATTTTCACCGGGGTCCTGATTGAAGACGAATGGCTCTTGAGGTGCATTAACAACGTTAGTATTATCATTGGATGACTCGGAAGTGTTTAGAATTTCATTTTCATCAGAAATTGTAAACCAAACTTCCTCCAATTTCTCTCGTAATAGAGCACATTGTCGACAATATAGACCATCAACCGGGTCTCCACAATTTGGACAATTTTTTTCAAAAATAGGGGGTCCTTGAGACGAGTCGGGTGTTTTATTAGGATCACGAACAAACTTGTCTACGAGACCCCCGTTAGAACAAGCACATGATTTAGTGTACAAAGCTCCACAAGACGAACATTCTTTAATCGTGTGAAAACGATAGTCGAGTGACGCCATAAGAATTAAAAATAGAGGGATAAGAAGAAGAATTAAATGGCAAAGAGGTTAAAGGAGATTATTTTTGGTTTTTCGAGTTTTTTTAAGCAACATATTTTATTAACGGACAAAATGAGATCGAATAACTTAAACCGATAATCAACTTGCTTCACGGTAGCTCTCTAAAAGAAAAACGCACAAAGGAGCGGAGGAGCGGGAAAGCGCGAAGCTATTAAAAACCTTCTCCTTTCGGGTCGTAGTTCGTAGGAACGACCCTCCTTATACCCCTCTTATAGTTTGTTAATCAATTAAAGGTGAGCCGTACTTCACAAGTGACACAAAGGCAAGTTTTAAATCTTTTGTTTGGGAACTTATTATGATAATGCTCCAGTTGAGAGCATTATATTGATGATGAATTTTTTATTCTTTATTTAAGGATAATGTTTTTACATTTTTGATTTTTCTTGTTTATATATATATATATAATAAAAGAAAACGAAAAATATTTTTGTATTTTTATATTTTTATAATAAGAAGAATAAAATATTCACAAACGGAAATGATAACTTCACGAGGAAGGGTCTTCAAGGCACGACAAACTTCAACTCGATAATCGTCTCACAGCCTCCCCGGCAACGGCGCCAAAATGATAACCACCTTTTTAGGGGTAATTATAATATATATAGTATACGTATTCCAAAAAATTCAAAGAAATTACTTTTGACCAAAGTAAAATCAAAAATCTCTCGGGTCGTTTCCCGTCGAGGCGTGAATTAAAAATCGAGTTTACGCTCGCGATCGCGTATTTGAATGGTTTGAAAGTTTTTAGGTTTAGATTCCTAATTCTACTAATAATAAGCAAAGACAAATAAAAGAAACCTAAAAACGAAAGCAATTAATATAAAACACTAA
>BQNB010085066.1:6645-24973 GCA_026074375.1 Tanacetum coccineum
GTTTACATGTTATTGAATGTACTTACGTGTGCAAATCAGTTCCTTTTTTATGTATGGACCGATGTCATATGAATTGCAGCGTTCGAGTTTCCCACCTTATTTGATTTATGCTTATAACTGCAGGCAGGCAAAAATTGAAGCTACGTTTTGGAAAATATCATTGAAGTATTGCAGCGTCTTTCAAATGCTTCCAAAGGATTATCAGAGAGGTATATGTATCTTTATTTTCGTTGTCATAATAGTTTGGCTTGAATGCAAGTTTGTTAGCTGTTACAAATTTTTCCATAGAAACGTTACATATTGCCAAGAATGTTAAACGTTACATAATAGTTTGGCAACGCGCAAAAGCTGTTCCTATTCAAGGTACGTGTTCACCTCTGTGCACGTTAGGTTAGGTGGTTTAAATTATGCCTACCATTTACAACTTCTTATTTTACTTATCTACCAGCATCTGATGAGAAGCAACAGCAGCACAATAATGTTTCTTATGGAAGTTGTCAGCATATAAACCGTGCATGTGTCTGAAGGTAAAACTTATCATGTCTACCAGAAGTTGTGAACCTTTTAAGCACAAAGTTCAGTATACTAAAAGGAAATGGGACACGACTTTTGGCAATAGTTCTACAGTTACGTATATCCCTGATAAACGGCTGAGTGTGCAAGACAAACAACATGTCAATGAACATGCCGCCTCTATGGAGAATTGCGCTTTGGACATTGGCCTCAAGACTGATCCTATTCAAGGTTTGTGTGTTCACTTCTGTGCACATCTTAGGTGGTTTAAATCCTGTCTAACATTCAGAATTTACTACTTTACCTTTCTGCCAGCAGATAATGGCAACCAGCAGTAGCACGGTACTCACGTCACTTATGTACCATTTGTTTTTTAGTAGTTGTTGGGTAATGGGTCTAAAAGGTTGACACTGATAGGTTTCAGTTTAGGATTAGTGCGCAGGGTCTAGGTCATTTTCACTCGCACACACTTGATATTGTACATCGACTTTTGGTTATGCGGTCTTGGTTCTATATTTTATATAATATATGATACTAGCAAATAATCTAAAATGAGGAACATACGAGTTTATAAGCTAATTCACGGCCTCAATGCCTGATTATGGATTTATGTGATTTCAAATATTGTTTCACGAAGAATATGGGCAGGTTGCAATATAGTGGCGCATATTCATTTCCACCCGCGGAGCGCAAAGAAACCATTGTTATTGTGTAAATGCTGAGTTTTCCAGATTAAATGCTTCTAAATGTTTGATGAAAAAGTTGCAGAAAACTTGTGAGCTTTTTGGATTAAAGATGTTTGAGGATGTAATAACATGATTATACTACTTTTAAGGTACGTCCGGGCGACTGTAAAGTTTTCGTAACTAGGTTCATAGCGGTCATGATTATTACTATCCATAATGCAAACAAGGAAGAATCGGACAGAATGCATCTATTGCAATATTTGATTTCATGGCACTGATAGTGGAGAGACGCTTGGTCTGTTGTAAAAAAACTATGTTTGGTCCTCAAAGTATGTTTCTTTATTATGAATGTTGGACTGACGTAATTTTTTTTAATATATAAGATGTTTGTTAAGGATTAATGATGATATAGCTCTTTCTCTATTTAGTGGTTCATATCAGGTTAAACACTTGCATGTTAATGCTTAAGCATTTTCCATGTTTATAGCTTTCAACATATTTACATAATTATGAATATGAACTTGGAAAAACTTTATGAATATGAACTTAGCAAAACTTTACTTATTTTCTTAAGCCACTTAATATGTGTTTCTCGAATCACATATTTATTGTTGTTAGTTATCCTATAATTAACTTTAGAGGTAGTGAAGTTAGTGATGTTACAATTTATTTTTGCATGCGGGGTGATGGTCAATGGTTGGTCCTTTATAATTAGAGTGAATTGTAAAACCTTACAATACTTAGGACTCCGGGTGCTAATAAATGTTTTAAACCGTTTGACCCGACCCGATATTAATAAATTCAGCCCGACCCGTGTTCACCCGCTTGCATTTAATGTAATACCCGACTTCATTTCTTTAACCCACCGCTCCATTTCTTTATTGAAGTACGCGTGTGGGCGTACGTGTGTGTCTTCTTCATCTCTCTTTATCTTTTCCCTGAACCTCACAGTAACACACAAATAAACACACACACACACCAAACACCTATGTCTTCTCATTCTTTATCAATCGGTAAGTTAATAAAATTTTCTTTGCTACACGATTAATTTCAATTTTTTTACTTGGAATATTCATTTTTGTTTTTTTGTTTTGTTTTTGATAGTTGTGTTGAATTGAAATCTGAGTATCGAAGCGGTCAATAATGGAATTTTTTATGTGGCCTTTGTTGTTTTGTCAGGGGGTGTTTGGATTCGCTTATTTTCCTGGCTTATGAGCTTATTTGCTTCAAGGGGGATCAAGAATTCAAGGTGCGTTTTCTTTGGTAATTTTGTTTACTTTTTCCGGTGGTTTTGGTTTTAGTTATAATTTTTATATGTTTTTTGGTTAAAGATTGATTTTTTTGGAGTAATGAATTTGGATATGAGTTTTTTTATTGTTAAGCCTTTCTAATATGGGTTTTGTTTGAATTTGTATAAAAAACTTAATCTTGATGCTTAAATTTGTTTATTTTGTGATTGTTAGAATAAGTAATAATTAGGGGTTTTGCTTTGGCTTATTGCATTGCTTGGTTTTAAAATATAGTTTTGTCATGTGTAGGCTTGAGTAGGATACATAAGGCTGAAGTATTACGTCTCATTTGGTTCCCTACTTTGGCGGGGCGACTGATTACGGTTGCAGCCAAGGTGGGTGTACCCTCTTTGTTCAACGCAGTATATAAAGCTATTGGTTGTTTATGCTTGAGGCTATTGGCTGTTGATGCTTTCATCATGATTTCAGTGGCATATCCTGAGCTTTGGATGAGGCTTGGGTTGTTGATGCGCCATTGTGTTTGTGGTTGCTGTGGTATTTGTTTGTTTAACTGTTTAGCTATTAAGGCGACGATGATCGTTTTTTGCATTTATCAGTATTGTGGCAGGGCAATCACACTCAAATTGTGGTTGCAGCCATGTGTAGTTACTGATGTTTGTGACTTTGACGGTGTTCGTGTGCCGTCGTGGCGGGGTAGGCTTGCTAAGCTTGCAGCCATGACGGACTATGGACTATTTGTTGAGATTGTATTACTGATATAGTTTAAGGTATGAGAATGATCGTATCTTGGCGGGGAGTTTACACTAACGTAGCCATGGCGGTTGTTCCTGCTTTGTGAAATTGGTTATTGGTGGATTATATAAGTAAATTGGTTTTTGAAGAAAAATTTTATGGCTATGATGATTTTTGTAATTTTGGCGAGATGTTCTGATCCTAACTTGGTGAGGCAACAACCGGAGGGCATAATGTCACACCCCGACAATGGCAAAAACTCAGGAGCGCAACATAATGATCAATCATAACACAAGATACAATATAGAGAAAACTACAATGCATAAACTTCAAGTGTTACGAATACCATCAACCTCGAACAACCTCGAGTGATGTCCCAAATCACAATCAAAACCATCAACTCTTACAATTCCAATAACCTACACAGGGGTCCAAATCCAACTTAAACCAAAGCTAAGAACCAAACAAGATAAACAAGCAAGACTTCACATGAAAATCCACACGGGATACTTCTAAGCTTATAAGGATTAGCATTTTGTGGGTACTGAAATCTATGACCTGTTGGCGATTTTTTTTTCTTGCAGGCCGGTATGGTGAGAGGTGGGGCCTAACTACCATCGCAGCGGCATGGTTGAACTTAGTTAGAGTGGAGGGTGCAAACAAAGAGTCGCTAGGATGAAATTCAAGGCTATTGGCAATGATAATGGCAGGTTCAGTTTTTGCTGATTCCACGCCTTTTGATTTCGGTTATTTCCATAAACGAGTTTTTGATTATAGTGCCAACATATCAAAATTAAAGATGTTGTCTGCTCTTTTTACTGATGAAATTATCTCTCCCAAGTAAGTGCTTATAACCTTTTTTTTTCCAAATTAAAGTAGTTCATGGTAAATATGCTTTCACGTTATCTTGCATAACTAACTAATAATTATAAGTTTTAGCAAAATGGATTACAGGCCCAATTAGGTAAGGGCTAAGCAACCTACTCTCATAGTCTAACCTTCATAAACATACTTTATTGTTGCAATAATAGTAATGTATTTCTGATTTATCGTTTAAGTTTACAAATGTATAAGTAACTTAACTAGTGAAAGTAATATGGACTGTAGCAAGTTTCATAGAGTGGCTTTCTTATGGGAAGTAGAAAATATGTGTTAAGTTAGAAACTTGATGTTTGTTACCTGTTAAAAAGGACTAAAAAGACACTATGACACATTATATTTCAGTTTCGGTGTTTTACTTTTGGAAAATTAGGTTTGGTACCCGTGATTCGCATATGTTATAGCTATTGTTTAAAAAATTAGTATATGCTTATTCTCTTTAAATGATTTGTAACTTTTGTTGTCCTTAAGTAAAAAAGATAGGAATCAATTATAACGTTTGGTCCTATATTTTTAGGCCATAGCTGATACTCTTTATCTCTTAGGATCCAAATACTATTCAATGATTATTATTTTTGATATTTCCAAACAGCTAATATTTGCATTGTTTCAGGAATGAATCTATACTTTTGAAATCCCTTAGAACTGTTCAAAGCATATTCATCATAGTCAATACTTCAAAATTGATTATTCATATACCAAAACTAAAAGTCAAAATGCAAGAGAGGAACTAATTGAATTTTCAACCTATTCATAAAAATGATGTTGTTTGAATGTTTATAGTATCTTGTTGTTTGTTTGCCTATACTTCAAACTGCTTCTATCATATTCTTATAGTGTTTTGAATATATGAATTATTTGTCGATATATGCTTATAACTTGCACTTAATATTATTGGGGCTTATGTTTCTGACTCAATTCCAGTTCAAGGTGTGCATGCAAACTTTCATCTCCATGACTTCAGAGGTGAAATTCAGGGAACACGCTGAAGCTAAAGCCAATGGCGACTTGATTATAGTTTTTGCAGCCGGGTTTGACAGAAGGAATTCGTGATTCACATGTGAAGCACTTGCTGGTGCAGATAACAGATAAACAGCGACGACAATCTTTAAATATGCATCGTGGGATGCACAAGGTAAAGCTTATTTAAACCTGTTATCATCTTTATTAGAGGTAGAGGAATGCATGGGTTGGGTGGGGTAACGAGTGAGAATGGATACGGGACTGTGGTATAAATGGTAAGTGTAATGCCCGTTCGGCAACATCGTTGGGAAAACAAGTTATATTGGATTTTGATCATTCAGCCATCTATTTAACATCTCCTCAACGGGATTTACAAAATGCTCTTGTACAATCTAGGAGCTTCTGAGACGATGTTACCTTTCTTTTCCAATCTATCTCAATAAGTAGGATTTAAACTCAGATTCATGAGATTTTATAAAAGACACACACAAGGCAGAAAACCTGATCTTACAATGCAAAGTTGATAATTAACACATATTTAAACCATAACATGATCTTGCATAAAGTGTTTTTCACTTATTTATAGATGGAATTGCAGAAGACTTGAAATGACACTTCAAATTTCTGGATACAATATTTTCGGTTTCACGTTTTTAAGCAGTCAATAGTGCAGATACACAAGGTAAAAGAACGCAAAGGGTATCGCAATATTTTTGGATAAACTACTTATTAATATCTTGAGCCTCGCGACATTCATTTTTGCAGGCGAGTCCTCGTCTGTCGGTCCACATATGCATCACAACAAACAAACAACGAAGAAATCATTTTCCGTAAACAGATGGGCGGCCATAGTTTCTCCTCCTCAGTGAGGGCAGGAAAAAATGACTGTTTGGCCAGTAATGGGCAATGTCCACCAGAAGCACCATGCAACAAACTTCTGTTTTGTATCCTGGGTGGCGTATGACTGGGCGAAGTTCCTCGATGCAAAGAGTTACATTTTAAGTTCTAGCAGTTCCTTCTTTCATCTCACGTACAAAGAGACCAGGTTAGATATTACGTTCTAGCAGTTCCTCCTTTCTTCCCACGCATAAACCTTAGTCGAGCAAAGCTTACACAACTAGTATAATGTTAATAAAATAAAATATGGATATAGCTGTATAAAATTAATCAGTTTATAGTGTTTAGGAAAATGCAGTCATGATTTTGATATTCTCAGACTATCACTTTTAAGATGCTTATCCACCCACATAATTAAAAGCGAACGCTGACACAATGCTAGATTAAGCATAGGTTTAAATAGTGAAAACCTATTCGGCTTATAAAGTGCAACCTTCTAAACAAGGTGATGACAATAGTTTTCTGATGATCGAGTGTAGCATTGAGGTACAAACAATTTAAAATATTATAGCTCATTTCAGAAAGTAGTTTGTCATAATTTTCCTGTTTTAATTATGTTGAGAGGTGCAAACAGATTTATACACACATGTAGCGAAAAATCATGATAACACTATCGAATTATATTTGTCCAGTTTGCTATTTTTAGATGTCATGTGTACATATTAAACATAATTTTCCAGGTAGTAATAAAGGTAAACGTAATCGCATTCGAGAAGATGTTGATAACAATCTATTCTTAAGTTATATCTGTGGGATGCATTATTTAGATACTTGAAACTTTATTCTGCAACCTTAGAAAAAACCCCTTTGTTGTGCAGATTTGGAGCGCAACAATAGACTTTGTTCTTGGACGGATAGAGGCAAAGGCTCATGTCGATGAAGAAATATGTAGCAGCAGAAAAGAATGTTGGCAAAACGTGTATTGACAGGAGCGGAGATTGTTGGTTTTATCTTAGGCTTCATTTACACATATTTTGCTTGGCGACTTTTGTCAACAATTAAGTCATTTATCACATCCATTTGAACATACATAACACAGGTAACCAAAATCGCCGTCCGCCAAACATCCCGCAGCGGAGCGCGGATAGGCAAACTCGCTTGCGATAAATATTGCAAGTATCTTACTTAATATGTAGCTTGATCACGTGAACTTGATGATCGTTTGCATTATTTGCTTATGGTCAATCTTATTATAAATGTATAAGAAAACCATAACTTTTTAGCACTTGATTGTTTTTTTTCAACTTCTCTTTCCAAATAACTATTTTTATTGAAATCGGCTTAACTAACACACTTCATTAACAAATTAGCCTTTGGCCTCCACCGCAACGCGCAGGGTAAATTCAAACTCGTTACCAAACAAATGAAACAATGAACACCCCACAAAGGATTAGAATCCTCTAAAGTTGAGTCAAACATGATACATCATGTTCACCAATCACAAATAACTTAATTGCATAAAACTTTTTCTTTTAATAAAAATCATGGGCCCACTTATTTATTTTCTCTCACAATAAGCTTAACATGATCAATCATGTTTGACCATAACTTTAGAGGATCTTCCCCCCCCCCCCCCCCCCCCCAAGGTTACATAAAATATCTCTTACACGTGATGTCTGAAAACCCAAGTTATACCCAACAACTTACGTTTCGGCTCACTGGAACACAAAAAACAGGCAACCCAATGAGAATTTGGGCCCAAATTGTCAAATAAAACCAGAATCCTCTCAATAGGCCCAAGACAACGTTAGGGTTACACCTTACACGCTTGACTTATATAGCCTCTACGGCTTCCTAAAACCATCAGTATTTCATTCTTTCTGCTTCATAGTTATTGGCTGCTAATATCATTTTCAGTTTCTTTTTTGTTATCTATTTAGCTACACCCTTTCTTTTCTACAGTAATTATTATTGGCAAATAGGAAAGGTTTATAACTTGTGATGCTATTTGGTTAATCATGAGTTCGTTTCCTTTTGCTAACAAAGAATTCGAGCGATATATGCTTGCACGTGTTGTTCTTTTTGATACGACTATGTGCACTAATATCCTCGTATATTTGCTTACTCTTATGTGTTATATCAACATATTTGAAATTTAGCAATAAGCATGGTGCAAATAACTTGAAGCGAGTTCACCCAAAAAAAAAAAAAACTTAAAGCGTGTTTATTGACTTTGTTGTGAAAATATTATTCATGTGCTGTATGGTAGATCTTTATTGATGAAAGATAAAACAAGTAGTTACTTTGCTGATCGACTAGAATAGATGTTTAACTTAGAGAGAAATGTAAACGGTTTGGTTAACTAATTGCCTATTTGCATTTATTGAATACAATCCGGTATTCGCGTAACGGACTAACTTGAGAAAAACAAAACAAAATGATCCGGGTTAGGCCTGGTTTGTTCGTGTTATCGCACCAACCGGTCCTCTTCGGTTTGCTTTCGGACGGCTTTTATTGGCTAGGTGTCGACTCAGGTTCCGGTTGAACCTGTTGGCCTAGTCTGGTTTTCAAAACTAGTTGTACTATCAACTTGTTAGCATAAAAAATTATAAATTGTATAAAGTTTTTTGTGTTTTATTAGTTTGTAAATGTGTATAATAATATGTATTTTCCATTTTAAGAGTGTTTTAAAATAACATTAATTAGTGTTTTAATTAGTTTGTATTTTGTGCCTTAACACTGTGTTTTTGAGTTATTTCATTAAAGAAAAAGAAAAGAAAGGAAATAAACATTTTCCTTTCAAAATTAGGAGAAAACACTTTCCTTCTATAATCATCAAAATAACACTACATTTTCTTTCATTTCCTTTCATTTCCTTCCTTAAATAATATTCGAGAACACAACATGTGCTGTTTCATTTTCACTTTCTTTCATTTTCTTTTTTAACCAGAACTCGAGAACACAGTGTAAGTGTTGACATACAAAGCTTGGTTTGTTAATGAGTTTTGTTTATGAGCAATGCTAGATCCACTCACAACTCATACAAAAACTTTCACATGCACATGTGGAATGTAATTTGCACTAATCGGAATCTATCATATTTTTCTCTTTTCTTTTTTCATTACCCATATTTGTTTGACGGCATATGTGTGTGGAATTCTTTTGTGTAAAATGTAATCTAGCGTTTCTCTTTGTTTATTGTAAGTTACTCCCTCCGTCTCATTTTTATTGTCCACATTTTCTTTTTGTGATGTTTCATTCTAATTGTCCACTACTAAAAATAGATATGAAAGTTTGATTAAGTTTACTATAATACTCTTATTTGAAATTATTAATACAAACTTTAAAGAAGACTTTAATTAATTGGTTAAAGATAAAACTGTCATTTTGCCAAAAAGTAAGAAGGAGAAAGCAACAATAAATGTACTTTTATTAAACTGTGTGTTTTTTATCGGAAGACAATAATTTTGAGACGGAGGGAATATATTAAATGGTGTTTAAAAAATAATAATAATTATGAATGTTGACTATAGATGTATGTTGGTACATCAATTAACTTCACATTATATAAATACTTGTATTTTTGAATTTTCAAAATTGAGGGTTAGGGGTGTGCACGGTTTGGTTTGAGTCGGTTTTTGGCTAAAATCGAAACCAAATTGAAATATTCGGTTTTTATAAAACCAAAAATCGAAACCGCTAGGTTTTTGACGGTTTGGTTTTTTCGGTTTCAAACCGCTTATATTTGGTTGTGACTAATTTATATTAATAAACTTGTTTTATGTAGAAAATTGGTTATTCTTTTTTATTTTTTGTCAATATGAGCCTAATAATGTTTACCAAATTTTTTATAATTACACACATATAAATGAGACACACACACACGTGCAAGTGAAAATACATATAATATGATCATTGTCATATATGTAACGATGTATTGTCAAGTAAACACACGTACATGATAAACACATATATAATCGTTAAGATAATATATATATTATAATTCCACCCACAAAATAAATATGAATTTAAAAATTGGATCTATTATTTATTTATTTATATTATATTATATATTTATTATTATAAAACTGGTTCGGTTCGGTTCGGTTTTTGGACGAAAACCGAAACCGAACTGAATTTTTTTGATTCTTGAAAAATTAAAAACTAAACTATCGGTTTCTATTCTCGGTCGGTTATTTTGGTTAGGTTTTTTCGGTTTAGTTTTGGTTTTTTCGGTTTTTTCTGCTCAACACTATTGAGGGCAGTAAAGGGATTTGAAACCAAAGAAATGGAAATGAACTCCGTTTGGTATGTTCGAGGGATAAGTAATGGGTATTGGTTTGAAAGAAAAAGAGGAGAGAGAAAAATAATTAATTTTATTTTTATATTCATTGATATTAGGAGAGATAATGTATTGAGTTATTAATTAATGTGTATGTGTTTTTTGATGAGAGAGAAAGACACAAAAGTGGTGTGTGAAAAATTGATACCAGTTATATAATAGGTTTTATGACATTTTCATTCCGTTGAAGACACATTTATTGACACCAAACATGTTAAGACTCGTATGAATCCATTCTCTGAATCTAAATACCCATAACAAACGGGCCCTCAATTCTATCGTTTGGTAGCGTAAAGAATAGAAAAAAAGGAGAAATACAAATTCTCGAGAAAACCAACCATTTGTAATATATGTCCCGTTTGATATGGAGGTATTAATGGGTTTTGATTCAAAGAAACCTCAAATAAATTATTTGATACATTTTTGTTTTAGTAACAAAGGATTTAGAATGATAGATTTGAATTCACCCTCAACTAGCCACTTTTGATAATACTAACCAATCATAATTTATCTTTTTTTTTAAATGTCAACCACACATTTATTCATTATTAGTTTTGTTTCTCTTTTTTTTTATTTTAAAATAATATACAACAACATAATTTATATATAAACAAATACATAATTTAAATCATTATCAATTTTTTCTCTCATCATTTTCTTTCATATCAGATCTAAATCCGATTCCAATTCCAACTCCATCTTCAAACCAAACGCACCCTTATTTCTCTCAATTCCCAATCTCTGCTTTTTTCTTATACATAAAATCAAGAGTATAAACTATAAAGCACAAAGTCACATGAGTGGCACATTTGCACAAGGATATATTTCAAAGTTCAAACTCTGTCCCTTTTATTCATTTATGTTTCTAAGATTTTCAACCCATTCCATCATTGTTGCTTTCATTTGTGCATACTCCAACATCAATATATCATCTAGTTTGCTGTTTTTGTAGGATCTAAAATTTTATGATATCCTTTGTCACACCCCGCTAAAGCGGAAACACGGAAATGCGACATAATAATTTACATAGCTCAAGGTACAAGATCATACCATACAAGGTTTACAAAGATTTAGATTTACAATAGTTCACCGTACATTTTAGATCCGAAAGGCACAAGTCTCTAGATAAACACCCCATGAGTGTACGTCTTTGGTTCCCATTACTCCCGATTTACCTTAGTTGAAAACACACCTGAAAATGATACTCGAAAAGGTCAACATAAAGTTGGTGGTCGTAGGTTTGATAACAATCCAGTTGTTGTGCCATAGTTTCAAAAGGTGGACAAATGTGCAATATGACAGTGAATACTTACAATAGAATATATACCCCCATAGCAATTCCATGCTATCATAGATTCAAGATCCATGAAGATTTCCAAAAGATATAGCTACCAACATAGCAACTCATACTATCAAAGATTCAAGATCCACAAAGATTTCTACTAGACATAGATACCAACATAGCAACTCATACTATCAAATATTATAGATCCACAAAGATTTCCACTATATATAGATACCAACATAACGACTCCATACTACTCTTAGATTCATAGATACACAACAAATTTAGATACCAACATAACGACTCCATACTACTCTCAGATCCATAGATACACAACAAATTTGATTCCAACATTGCAACTCCATGCTATAAAAGATCTATAACAATATAGATACCAATGCACGCAAAGTTCTCAACTCTAAGTTCACACGCACCTAAAGCCTACCAGCCGGAGTTATACATAGGGCGGAAGATCACAAGACCCACACAGAAGATCCACACAGTAAGATATACATAGTAAGTTATACCAAATCTCATGTCATTCACATAGCAGTCATAGGCACATATCATTGTCCAAAAAGATCAAGTTTTGCACAGTAAGAAAACAAGCAAATGCAACGACGTCCAGACACGACCTAATCCAGCTAATGTTCAATTTTAGATATACGCTCCAAAAGTGTTTTCAAGGTCGATGCATAGAGGTCAGATGCGTTGTACGGTCACCCTTAACGTTATCGGTGGTGTGATGGTTGACGACTTAGTTTCAAAGATAACATGTTCTAGTTCATACCTTAGTATAATATACATATACTATTTAAGTATCAATAGGTAAGTAATATAAGAAGACTCAGATAATAGGTATTTAGAAATATACTTCAGTGAATCCATTCGGTAACCTTAGTTACCTTAAGTATTTGTATAGGTTATAAGAAATGAGACGTTTATTTATACTAAACGACTTGGAGAAGTTTTATATTTTATAATTATAAAATATATATTTTTCGTCTTTTTGTCGACTTATTAAAATAATAATATTTTGTTATTTTGTCGTAAAAGTAAGTTTTGAGTAAAAATCTAAGTATAGGATTTTTTACGAAATTTTGGCATGACCCGTTCGTTTATACAACGTATTTCAAAGTTTCAGACCTCAATTTTAAACACTTTTCCACAAATTCACCATTTTCCTACAAAATGCCAAAAATCAACATCTCGCAACGTTTTTTCAAAATATATTTCCTCAAATGTCTAATGTGTGTGTGTGTATATATATATATCATTATATAAGTATGTTTTACTTTCAAAAGTTCGTTTTAATCGAATAAAACGACTAGTTTTCGCTTAGTGGGCCTTAAGGCCTGATATGTGCTTAAACACATATTATTTATTTCTTAATATTAAGCTAAAAAGACCAATAATGAACAAAAACGACATAAAAATACATTGTATACGTTTGTATTGTGAATTGTGTCTTGCAGGTAACAGATATATCACAAAGGGATAAAAATAAAGCCAAATGGACAAAAACGAGCACGATATTGGAAGAAGCATAAGGAAACGAAGTCGGGGACGTATTCATTTTTAATTGTCCAACCCGTACCCGTTTTGTGGGTCGGGTCAACTCATTAATGTTTGAATTATACCATGCATTTTTCCAAAAAATATAGCCTAAACCAAAATTCCAATCCAATAACCAAACTTAAACAGCCCAACCCAAAAGAAATTATAAAAGCCCAAATCCATAAAGCCTGGATCCAGTCAAATGATAAACACTTGGTCAATGTCACTGTTTATCTTCCTTTTCCCCCATTTTCACCGCATCGAGTTAACAAGGTAAATCACTCCCTCCTCACACATTCCCTCTCTTCTAGAAGGCCAACGTGGCTCAAGTGTGACATCATTCACTGACACCTTGGCAATCCCAAGGTGTCCTATTGGCTATTGAAGCATGGAGGCAATCTAAGGGCTCAAAATGGATGGATGAGAGTTTGTTAGTAATCAAGGGTTGCGATTGGAAGATTGGGATGCTCCTTCTCACCTAGAAGCTTCTTCTCCTCACTATAAATAGAGGCTCAGTCACACAGTTGGAGATATCTAGCTTTTAGTAGTATTTTTTAGCTTAAATTTTCAGCTTATTGTCTTTATATTGTAATTTCCTTTTTCAAAGCTTGTAATCTTTTAATCATTAATAAAATTGCCGTTTCCTTTTAAATTGTGTGTTAAATTCATGTTTTTACTTTTATGAAAATTCATTTAAGATGTGTTTTGAATTCACTTAATAAGCTCAATAAGCTCTTGTTACTTAATAAGCTAACACTTATTCAGTTAAGCTAGCTTATAGCCTAACTGAATAAGCAGTTCCACTTAAATAATCAAAAAGTCATTAAAAGCTTAAAAAGGATGATAAGCCAGAAATGGATGGGCTTATGAGATTGTACCAGCTTATGTAAATAAGCTAGAGCTTGTATATAAGCTCTAAAGAGCATTTATATGTCCTTGTTTTGAGCAAAGAACAAGGTTAGTTTACTTTCACTATTTTAAGCTTAATTTCCTTCTCAGCTTATTAATCTGCTTATTTCTGCTTATTCTCTGCTTATTTGTGCTTATTTAGTCTTATATTAGCTTATTGAATTCAGTTTATAGTTTAGTTTAGCTTGTTTTAAGTTTAATAAGAAACTGTCCATTTTTAGTTAAAATTGCTTATTAGTCTAGCTTATTATCTAGTGCTTATTATCCTTAGATTTTAGCTCATTTGTCTTTAATTGTTTTAGTACTTAATCTCTTTTAGCATTTTGTATCTTATCTAGATATGTTTTAGCTTAAAAGTTTATTTTTAAATTTTAAAGGGGCGTTTGAGAAACTTTAGCATGGGAAAAGGTAGTGTAGAGTGTTTTTAGTTATAAAATGGATTTCATAAGCTCTTATTTGTCACACCCCGCCAAGGCGGAATCGCAAGGCATGATCAATAGGCATCATCACAACACAAGGTGTCAAAATAGAGAAAACTAAAAATGACATTTATTAAACTTCAAAATCAAAGCGTGTCATGACAACGCCCAAAACAAAAATCCAACATATAATGCATAAAGAACAAAACATGACAAGTTCAATTGATAACTAAAACAGATAAATCATAGACTCCGCATGCAAGCCTATGGTCCAGCTAACTCCTCTTCCTAACTCTTCACACGTTTTGCTCACCTGAAAATGATGCTT
The DNA here is from genome assembly GCA_026074375.1 of Tanacetum coccineum. Lineage (NCBI taxonomy): Eukaryota > Viridiplantae > Streptophyta > Magnoliopsida > Asterales > Asteraceae > Tanacetum > Tanacetum coccineum. The sequence goes on from BQNB010085066.1 coordinate 21,346, forward strand.
AAAACGTCAACATAATTGTTGGTGAGAGTTACAGGTTTAAGACACACTTATGAAACCGCGATCAACAAAACAACATTTACGAACATATATGCATGGCTATTCTATCACAAACCAAAATTCACAATTATCTGGGGTGGATCGTACCCCTCCGTCCCACAATCTATCTCCGCGCAAGACTAACCCACTTGACTAGCTAAGTCCGTTCGGGTTCACACTAGGCCATGCCATCCTCAAAATGCACATGCCTTACCACAATTCACATCACATAGCAATAGCACATAGCAATCATATAGTTCGACACTTAAAAACACATATCACGGTTCATAATTCAAAACAGTTTTGCATCATTTCCATCCTAAATTAAGTAAAAAGTGGGACTGTAAAACTCACCTCGAAGCAAAGCAAATCTAAACTCTTCAATTAACCTTGCAAACAATCTAAATAAAATAATACACACATATGTTACCATCGATTAGGTCACACACCCAAGTCGACGTAATAATCACAAAGATAGATAATCTATATCCTATCTTACTTCAATTCTCTATATACTCCTCATACTTGCTAACCTTAAATTACCTCACAAACCTTACTTATCAACTTTTTGCATTTTATCCCATTTTTATAGTCATAAGATGACTCTAAATAAAATACTTAAACACCTAATTATTTCTTTTCCTTACATCTCATAGCTCCCTAATGAGTTGTGAGCTTCTACGATTTAAAAAAAATAATAATGAGTCTAACTATTTTATAAAAATTCAACATCACAAAGTGTCCATAATATGACCTGATTTGACTTTCAAAAAGTTTAGCTTGAGCAAACCCATTTAAACACTTAGGAAAATTTTACAAAAATTCCAAAAAATCATAAACATCATGAACATGCTACAGTAGCAAGCCCATCAATTAAAAAGACGTTTTGATATGGTTTTTGACCTCCCAAACACAACTTAGAATCTGCCCTGAAAACTCAGTTTTGACAATAAATCTTTTTTGATTAGTTTAACTAACTTCCGCTCACTTTTAATTCATGAAACCAACGGACTTTTTGAAAAGTAGACTCTCTGAAATTATAAATAAACTTAAGAAAATAAATGTTTCATTACTCCATCACGGAGATATTCATTAAACAATTCAGACCTAAATTCCAGAAAACACAAATTCATGATTTAAACAAAATTCGAGCCCTAAACTCTAACAATAATTTATAAACGCAACCCTAACGATCTAAGATTTATCTAAACTAATTAATTACAGAAACTTAATCATAAATATAAAACCATAATCCATCCTTAATGATTGTTACGTTAAATAAAATCAATTGAATTGAAAAAAGGTTTTAGAAAACATTACCTTAAAGCTTAGAAATCAAAACCCTAAAATTTTTTAGGTTTTCCCTTGCTCCTTGTGTTGATCGTCTGGCCAAAGAGAGAGTGGAGAAAAGTGATTTTTGATTTAGTTATGATTTGTATTTATAATCTTAAAGGATAATTACCAAATTAAAATTGTAGTTTGACTCAAACTTGTTTTGTCTCCCTTGTTTTTCTCCCCTATCCGGCCGATCCACACACACCCTTTTTTTATTATTTACACAAAAACCCTTTAATTTAGTTATTTTTATAAAATCTTTACTTATTTTGCTAAACCTTGAACTTTCTAACTAGTTTTCAAACTAACCTTCATTTCTAACTACTTCTAAAAATAGAAAGTATTCTAAAATCTATAAAATACTAAACTAATATATATAATATGAATTACATATACATAGTACCATAATACGTATAACGTACACGACATTTGAAACTACGCAAAGCCTTCAAATGATTTCATTTCCACTAGTACCATGATTCACCACTTATGTACTTCCATCTCATACACATATAAAACACATAAAACACTTAATGACACACATAAACTGAATTATACATGCGTCAACTAACCTGCTAAAATCTCAGTTGTCACAGTATCCCCTCCTTTAGGAAATCTCGTCTCGAGATTTAACCATTAGTCTCGACAATAGCATTCTTAAACAACTGGGGATACTTAGCCTTCATATGATCCTCACGTTCCCAGGTAAACTCTAGTCCACGTTTGGAATTCCATCTCACTTTCACAATAGGTATCTTACTACGCTTAAGAGTCTTGACCTCACGGTCCATAATCTCTAAAGGCTTTTCTACAAAATGTAAGGTCTTATCTACCTTAATATCATCCAACGACACATGAAAATTTGCATCAGCTAAACACTTCTTTAGATTTTACACATGAAACGTGTCATGCACACCACTCAATTCATCAGATAATCTCAACCTATATGCCACAGAACCAATCCTCTCGAGGATCTTGAAAGGTCCTACAAATCTTAGAGCTAACTTTACTTTCTTTCTAAACCGCACTACACCTTTCCAAGGTGAGACTTTCAACATTACATGATCACCAACTTGAAACTCTAAAGGTTTCCTTCTATTATCTGCGTAGCTCTTCTGACGATCTCTAGTAGCTTTAAGCCTATCTCTAATCACAACCACTTTATCAGTCGTCTCTTGCACCATATCCGGTCCAATTAATCTGCTATCTCCTATCTCAGCCCATAATACAGGCGACCTACACTTCCTTCCATACAACGCCTCAAAAGGAGCACAACGATTGCTCGAATGATAGCTATTGTTATAGAAAAATTCAGCCAACGGCAAATGAATATTCCAACTTCCACCAAAATCAATCACACACGCTCTCAACATATCCTCTAACGTTTGTATTGTACGCTCGCTTTGTCCATCTGTCTGAGGATGATAAGCCGTACTCATATCTAAACGCGTTCCCAACGCTTTTTGCATCGTTTGCCAAAACCTTGACGTAAAACATCCATCCCTGTCAGAAATAATTAATGTTGGTACACCATGACGTGCAACAATCTCATCGATGTACAACCTTGCTAGCTTTTCCATACTATAATCCTCTTGTATTTACAAGAAATGTGCCGATTTTGTCAACCTATCAACTATGACCCAAATCGCATCATGACCACTACTTGACCTTGGCAACTTTTTTATGAAGTCCATAGCTATTTTCTCCTACTTCCACTCAGGTATCTCAGGTTGTTGCAATAAACTTGACTGTCTTTGATATTTAGCCTTCACCTTTACGCATGTCAAACACTTTCTAACATAAATAGCAATCTCCTTTTACATACCCGACCACCAATACATGTCTCGAAGATCATAGTACATCTTGTCCGCTCTGGGATGCACAGAGTACCTCATCTTATGAGCTTCGTCCATGATCTTGGTTCTTACACCGCCCACTAATGGAACCCATATACGATCCATATAGTGTAGGCTTCCATCCTCTCTCTTTTCCATTTGTTGGTCCGTACCATTCAATCCTTCAGCTATCACATTTTCATCCTTAAACGCTTCACCTTGAGATGCCAATATCAGTCCTTTAAATCCGGACTGAATTGTCACAACCATCGCTCGCACTCGTCGAGGCTTCACTCTCTCCTTTCTAGCAAACACCTCCGCGCCTACCTCTACTTTACGAGTCATGTAGTTCTTCTCGTGGCTCTTCAACACTCTTGATGCATAGGCGATTACCTTATCCCTTTGCATAAGAATACATCCCA
>BQNB010085067.1:0-13045 GCA_026074375.1 Tanacetum coccineum
CATCATCTGGATATGTTTGGAAAAGGAGTACCAAGAACAATGGTGGATCCAATGCTAAAAATAGACTTCAATCAAAAGATCCACTAGGCAGACCCAAGCCAGTAATGGCTTGGGTCCCTGTGAGAAACTAACCTTTCTCATTTTGTCTCATGCAGGGCAACCCACACAAGTTGATTGAGGATTTAGGAATTGTTGATAGTGGTTGTTCTAGAAGCATGACTGGAAACAGGCACAGGTTGGAGAACTTTCAAGAATTCAAAGGTGGAAATGTGACCTTTGGTGGAGGAGAAGGAAAGATTACTAGTAAAGGGTTCTCTTTTCAGTATCATTAAGACAAGTATGTTGCTGAGATTCTAAGGAAATTTGATTTGGAAAGTGTGAAGACTGCTACTACACCTTATGAACCTCAGAAACCTAAAGACAAGAATGGACCTAATTATGATGTGAATGTTCACCTCTACAGATCAATAATTGGTTCACTCGTGTACTTGATAGCTTCTAGGCCTGACATTATGTTTGCAGTCAGTACTTGTTCTAGGTTTCAAGTCACTCCTAAGAATTCTAATCTTCTTGCTGTAAAGAGAATCTTTAAGTATCTCAAAGGTCAACCAAAATTGGGCCTTTGGTATCCTAGAGATTCTTCATTTGAATTGGAGGCTTACACAGATAGTGACTATGCTAGAAATTACAATGATAGGAAATCCACCACAGGTGGCTGTCAGTTTCTTGGTAGAAGGTTGATCTCATGGCAATGCAAAAAGCAAACAATTATGGCTACCTCCTCCACTGAAGCTGAATATGTGGTTGTTGCACATTGCTGTGGTCAGGTACTTTGGATTCAAAACCAAATGTTAGATTATGGTTTCAATTTCATAAATACCAAAATCTTTATTGATAATCAAAGTACTATATGTATTGTTAAAAATCTAGTTTTTCACCAAAGAACAAAACACAGAAATTTGGCACCATTTTATTAGAGATGCTAATGAGAAAAGATTAATTCAGGTGCTTAAAATTCACACTGACCAAAATGTGGCTGATTTGTTAACCAAAGATTTTGATGGACCTAGGTTTAATTACTTAGTGGTTAACATTAGGATGCTCAATCCATAGATGCTGTGCTTGAGGGGAGGACAATGCCTAAGGGAAGGCATGTCTTATATACTTAGTATTTTTGTTATTAATACTGAAGTTAAAAAGACAAAGACAAAGAGATTTGCAGAAGAGACAATAGTTCAAGAGAGTTTCAAAAGTTAAGGACAACTAAAGCTGTAAGGTCAGTACCTATTCAAGAACAATCTACTGAAGAACTAAAAGAATTATCTGAAGAAGAACTTAAGATGATGTTGGAGATAGTTCCAGTAGAAGAAATCAAGGCAGAAGCTTTACAAGTTAAGTATCCTATCATTAATTGGGAAATTCATACTGAAGGATCAATAAAATATTGGAAGATTATCTGGGTTAGAAACATCACATAGGCATATCAAGGTTTTGAAGATATGCTCAAAGGATTTAACAGAGAAGACCTTGTTACATTATGGAGCTTAGTTAAAGAAAGATTTAGATCAGCAGAACCTACTGAAGATATGGAAAGAGCTTTATGGGTTGAACTGAAAAGACTGTTTAAACTAGAAAAAGATGATGTGTTATGGAAACTACAAAAATATATGCATGATCCTTTGACATGAAGAATGTATGATACATGTAGAGTACATCATGTATCTTCAACAAGAGGACATGACATCTATATGTTAATAGAAAAGGATTATCCATTGTCAACTACAGTTATGGGTTTGATGCTAAGTAGAAGGCTACAAGTAGAAGAAGATAGTGAGATGGCAAGAGACCTAGTTATGAAGATCTTCATAGAAGCCAACAAGCTAAGAAGCTGAAGTGTTTGGAAGAATCCTCTTAGAGCCAAAAAGCTATAATTTAAGAAACTTGATGATTTTGAGATAAATCACAAGTTTAGGGGAGGATTGTTGGAAATTAAGAGCTTCTACAAGGATATACTGCTGATGGACTTAGTACTGCTATTTGAAGACTTAGTACTGCTACTGAAGATTAAAGAATATAAACTAAGTCGTTAGTACTGCTAGTTGTAATAGTTAGTACTGTTAGTTATAGTTAGTACTGCCAGTACAAAATGATAGATCATTAGTACTGCTAGTTAGTTTATTAGTATTGTTAGTATAAGAAGTTAGTACTGCTTAAGTGATATGCATGAGATATATTAGGAATAGATATGCATGATCATTTAACGCATTTTGTAAGCCCATTAAGGTTTTCCTTGGTGTATAAAAGGAACCCTACGGCATAGTTAGAAATATGAATTCATTATAGAAAAGTCATAGTTATTTAGGCAAAACATATAGTTGTTTTGTGAATCATTCAATATATTATGAGTTGAGAGAAAGATCTTGTGTTGCTATTGTTACATTATTTAATTATTCTTCTAGTGTATAAAGATTAGATTCCGTATAATCTTTATATATTCTATAAGGTTTCTATCATAGTTATTTTAGATCTATCTAAGACAACTAAAGCTTTAACAAGCTAATCAAAGATCTGTTCAAACGAGATCAATAGAATGTGTACACCCAACCTATTGGAATAGAACAAGCCAATAAGCTCACTTGGACTGAATTGAAAAGGCTCTTAACAAATAAGTATTGTCCTCGAACTGAAGTCAGGAAAATGGAAGATGAATTTTACAATCTGACTGTAAAAGGAGATGATCTTAAAACTTACATTAGAAGATTCTATGAATTAGCAATCTTATGCCCAAACATGGTGCCAAACACCGAGAAACTCATGGAAGCTTTCATCGGAGGATAACCAGAAATTATTAAAGGAAATTTTAAACAAAAAAAAAAAAACCGCTTCAAAGCTCAATTTTAGAGGACGGCCAGTAACAAAACCCAGAGGTTAATGGATCAAGAACAAGGCCCAATTCGTGTAGGGAACCAATAATCACAAACAAAAAATTTCATGATAGTAAGAACCTTCAACAACAACGAACAACCAAACAACCATAACAACAAACTGACAACCACAACAATGATCACCACCAACAACAGAATAAAAGGCGGGGAAATCTTTATGGCCTCGTTGGCCCCCATTTACCAATCAACCTAAAAAACCAGACATATTTATGTGACCCCATCCTATTATTTAATAATTCACTCTACATCACTAGGACCTTTTACTATCAGATGTCATACTTTAACAAAGTGGGACCATCAGACTTAGAACTGCAAAAACAAAGGACCCTCGGACTACTAGATTTAGATTCTAGCTATAGTTTTTGTTAGAACCTAACCACAGGTATAGTTTGTATAAATCATAACACTTGTTAAATTTTAACTATGGGTATAGTATGAAGGAAGTTTTTCATGATATAATACAATTATAATCCCCGTTATACTCGCCCCCCCCTATTATCATAATACCTTTATCCAGAGTGCAACTCTACCTTGTTAAACCAGCCTTTCAAAAATGATCATATGCCGGGATTAAACTAGGTATGTTTCCGACGTTGTCATCGGTAAAGGATTGGTTATCCAAGTAAATCACATGCTACACAATGATATTTGACAAGAAAGATCCGTGCTATATCCAATCAATGGTGTAAAAACTTTAGCCATCCGACATGTGATCAAGTAAAAAACCACGACTAGAGACCTTCATATCTTGTAAAAAAACCAAAAGGTAATATATCCAGGGGATGGCCAAGTTTATCATAACTCAAGTAATGGAGAAGAAATCTGATGAAACAACAACTGGAATACATACCAGTAGTCAAAGAATTTCTAAAAAGTTTTTTCTGAAGATGCACCTGGCCTACCCCTAGTTTCACACCAAGTAGAATTTCAAATCGATTTAATTTTAGTAGCGGCAACCAATAGCCCATGCACCTATAGATTATCTCCCTTCAGAATGCAGGAAACTATCTAACCAACTTCAAGAGTTAGCAGACCGAGGTTTTATCCAACCAAGTACTTCGATTTCGCCTTGTGGAGATCCTATCTTATTTTTAAAAAGACACAGACATTCTTTCAGAATGTGTATCGATTACCGGGAGTTTAATAAACTTAACAAACACAAAAGAAGCATTACCCATACCCATGATTATGACGTAACTCTCGAAACATACTTCAAGCCAAAACGGACACACACCGAGCACGTGATGGAAATCGCCGCCAAGAGTAAAGCGAACACACAAGCCCAAAGTCAACAAAATGTCACAGCTCAAAGTTCAACCCCGACACAGATGTGGGGGGGGGGAGGGGGGGGGGGGGGGGGGGGGGGGGCTGGTCAATGTCGAAAGCATAACAAATGAAGAAAGTGGCCCACCCGAACCTATCTAAAGGGCCGGGTCAACCCATTTATACATTAATGAAGTCAAGCCGGCCCAATCCAAGAATGTTCAGCCCATAAACATAACCCCATTTAGACTTAACTGTCATTTAGTCATATTTTCCTTTTACCTTTAACCCTCGTTACCCTCACAAGGACTGATTTTGCAAAGTGATAAAACACTTTGGAGGACCAAGCTTGCCAACTCCCATAACACTTCTTCACCACAAAGGACTGAACTTGTAAGGTGCTTATATACCTTCAAGGACCAAACCTATCCATTCCCCAAACCTTCACCACTGCCCTCATTTTATATCCTTTTCCCGCCATAAACCCTAACCCCACTATTATACACCCATCTCTTTCACCCTCTGTAACAACTCGACAAAAATAGCCTTACCCCACCACCACATGGTCTTGAGTACACTGTGGTAATCCCACAGTCTTCCATTGGTCAAGAATGAAGACGAGTGAATGAAGGGTTGAGATTTGAGCTTGGGCTCCAAGGCAAAATAAATGGCCAGGATCTTGTTTTGTTTCCTCTCACAACACAAACACAAGAAACTCAATGACTTAAAGACATTGACAGCTTATAAAATGAAGAATGAAGACAGAGAGATGAATATATAGGAGTAGCTTAATTTTATTTTTAATGTTTTTTATGTTCTTTTAAATTCAGTCAATTAACTTTTAAAATCTTTGTAACCTTGTTTTAAGTAATGAAAATTTCAGGTTTTAAGTTTTCTGCAATTCTGTCTCCTTAAAAGTTTTATATGTAAATGCTAATTTATGTTTACAAGCCATTCCCATAAGCTCTTTTAAGCTCTTACAAACTGTTTTAATTCATTTAAAGGTTTTGCAAAAGTTTTTAAAAAGGCTACTGTTACATTAAAAGAAAATTTGGAATTTAAGCCTTTTGGATGATAAGTTGCAATGGAAGAGCTTATGGGTTATCTTGTAGTTGCTTATTTATAAGCAAGGGTAGGTTTTAGAGCTTATTAGGATCAATTATTCCCTGTTTGGAGCAAGGGAACAAGGTACATCTTATTTTCTCTTTAAAATCTTTTCCAAGTATGCTTATTACTGTTAGCTTATTAGTATGCTCATTGGTGCTTATTTCTGTCTTTTCTATGCTTATTCTGTCTTTAATATACTTATTTGATCTTATTTGATTCTTGTTTTATTCTGTTTTAGCTTAAAAAAATTCTTATCTTTAAGGGGTGTTTGGCATAAGCCTAAAATGGGTCAATATGGTGGTTTTAATGGGTTGGGTCATTAAGCCAGCTTTAACTAGCTATTTGAAGTAGTGATCATCTGTTTTTCAAAGTTGTTTAAGTTCAAAACTGATTTTCAAGGTTGCTAGTAAAACTTGTTAGAATCTGTGGAATTTTAGAAACATGTATCAGCTTATTTGCTTGAAGGTTGATTAAGTGCCTTTAGTTATCTTTTTTATACTTGTTTTTGGTTTCTCTATGCAGTAGAATAAGAGTTAACTAAGTAGGTATTTGTATTTGTCATTTGGCACATATCTGTCTAAGTATTCTAGCATTTTCTTTTCAGTTTTAAAAGCCTTTTTATTTATTTATACTTTAAAATTGTTTTTAACTCTTAATTTTTTGAGCACAAGCTCACCTCAAGCCATGCTCCATCTGTTTTAGTTTGCTTTTCAGTTTTGAGCTCATTTGCCAGCTTATTTATAAGCTCGCTTATTGCACTTTTTCCTTGTAAATCCTCCCCTGGTGCAAACTGCCTGTTTTAACAGCTTATTTTTGGTACTATTTTTGTTCCCATCTTAAAAAAAATCTTGTTTAAATTTTTTTGATTAGGCTAGGGACCTCCTATAAGCCTTATACGTTTTAAGTCTTAAGACTCCCTTTATAGTGCTTATTTTTAGGTCCAAAGTGTGCCCTTGGACTGTTTGCCCAAACAGTTTTGCCATCTAGCTTATTTTTTTGGTTTTTCTGCTTATTTCCCTTATCTTTTGTGCTTATTTTAGGATAGATTTGCTTATTAGGTTAGGGACCCCTTTTGTTTTAGCTTATTCCATTTGGCCTTAGCTTAATTTCCCTAGATAAGCCCTTAGTCTAGCTCAGTTAAGTTCTTAGTGTAGTAAAAGTTAAGTCTGCCTCAATTGCTTATTCTGCCTTTTTCTACTTATCTTTGTGCTTATGCCTTCTCACATTTGCGACTTAGGATTATTCATTAACTTATTTTTGCTCATTTCTTACTTATGTTTGCTTATTTGTCTATTAATTTGTGCAACAGTTTGCTTTTTGCCTTAGTGAAATATAGCATATTTAACTGCCCACTTTTTGTTGCTTATTTCCCAGCTTATTTTTAAGTTTTTAAAAAAGTATCTTTTTTAAAGTTGTTAGTTTTTGTGTGCTTTTTAAGTTTTAAAAAAATTTGAAAAAAAAATGTTTTTAAAAAAGGGACAGTCATGGGACTTGAACCCATGACCTCCCCCTTATCACACGCCTTAACCACACACTCCTCTACCATTGTGCTTCAATAGCTCATCCGGTAGAGGTGTGCAACATTTATTTGTTAAAGGCTCTTTACCCCAATAAGCTTATAAGTTTTTGAATTTTAACAGCTTATTGTGATAAGCTGTTTGTACCAGCTTATTTTTCATAGATTCCCCACTACTTTAGCTACTTTTGTATTTTTTTTTAGATTTTTATAAAATCATTTAGTATTTTTTATAATTTATTTAGATTAAAATCTTAATTAATTCATAATAAATAAATTAAAAGTCAAAAAAATATAAATCTTTTTTTTAAAAATTTTCTTTTATCGTTTAGGCCTCGTTTAGGATGATTGCTTTGGGCTTCGGTTGGTTTATAGTATGGGGCCACGATTTGGATTGAAGTAAGCCAGTGTTTGATTTGTTGACTTATCTAATGGGCTTCGTGGGTTTGTATGCGTTGGACCAAACTGAAATTGCAAAATTAGAATTAAATTGTGTAACTTTAACAGTGTGTTATTTGGTGTTTCGTTTTTGGTACCGGTTCAACTCATTGGCGCATAACATTTATTCAGCTTTCCCTTGACTTACTTATGTTTCCCGTAGAATTAGGTTTTATTTCCTTGCCTTATTTTGCTTCCCGTAGCTTTTAAGTTATTTGTTTGCTTTTATTGCTTTCCCGTAGAATTTTAAGTCATCCATTGCCTTTTTTATGCTTTCCCGTAGATTTAAGTACTCCTTCGTTTAAATTTTCATAATTTCCCGTAGAGTTTAGAAAACCCAATCAAATCTTTGATTATTCAAGCATCTGAAAGTCAAACCAATAACGTAACCGTCAATTTCAAGCCTCGTCGGGACATAACGACCCGGGTCCGGTTTTAAACTTTGTGGATAACGAAGCGAGAAATCGATACTTCCGGTTACTATACTATATATCTGATATAATTAACCCTAAAAAAGTTGATCATAATTTTGGCGCCGCTGTCGGGGAGGTGTGTTGTGATAATTTCGTTACGGTTTGACGATTAGTTACTTGAAGACCCTTCCTCGTGAAGTTATTGTTTCTCGTTTGTGGATATTTTCTTCTTATTATTATAACAATATAAAAAATATAAAAAACACAAAAATATTTTTCACTTTTCTTTTATTAGTATAATTATAAAAAAAACAAAATATAAATCAAAAATATAAAAACATTATCTATAAAAACAAATAAAAACCATCATCAATATAATGCTTTCAACTGAAGCATTATCATACTAAGTTCCCGAACAAAAGATTTAAAACTTGCATTTTTGTCACTTGTGAAATACGGATCACCTTTAAGAGATTAACAAACTATAAGAGGGGTATAAGGAGGGTTGTTCCGAGGAACTACGACCCGAAAGGAGAAGGATTTTAATAGCTTCGCGCTTTCCCGCTCCTCCGCTCCTTTGTGCGTTTTTCTTTTGGAGAGCTACCGTGAAACAAGTTGATTATTGGTTTAAGTTGTCTTATCTCGTTTTATCCTTTAATAAAATGAATTGTTTAAGAAACCTAAAAAACCAAAAATAATCTTCTTTTTCTTCTTATCCATTTAATTCTTTTCTGAACCCTCTATATTGTTTAATTCTTATGACGTCACTCGATTATCGTTTAAATCCTCTTTACACGATTAGAGAATGTTCGACTTGTGGAGCGTTGTACAATAAATCATGTGGTTGTTCAAAAGGAGGTCTCATAGACAAGTTCGTTCATGATCCTAATAAAACGCCCGACTCGTCTCAGCGACCTCCTATACTTTGTGCAAAGTGTGGAAACCCGGTTGAAGGTCCATCTTTGTCAAGGATGTGCTCTATGGCGGAAGAAATTAAAGGAAGTTTGGTTTACAACTTGTCATGAAAATGGAATTAACCAAGACCTTCTAAACACTTCCGAGTCATCCGATGACGATACCAACGTTGTTAATGCTCCTCGAGAGCCATTCGTTGTCAAATAGGATCCCGGTGAAAATTCCTCGTAAAGTCCTTCACAAATTAACCACAATTGTTATTACGAGTGTGGTGATTCGTTAGATGGAATCTTTTGTCAACGATGCACTTGTAAGTCTTGTGGGAAAGGTGCTCACATTGGTTATAATTGTCCACCGAAAGCTCCGATTATCTCTAATCCGGAACCATGCAATCAAACCATTGATGAGCTCCCACAAACTTTGCCAAGTTTTGATCCGAAGTGCTATTCCGAAAAAGAAAATTCATTACCTTACGTTTCAAAACCTAACTTTGTTGATGATTCTCCTAACGTTTTCAACCCACCTCCACAACCTCCTATCTATTCTTGTGAATTTTGCGGGAACAATGCTTGTTATGGTCACTATTGTACACCTCAAGTTCCGTTTATCTATCCGGAACCGTGTTACAATCAAGACTTTAATTTCCCGCAAGATTTTCATGATTTTCAACAACAATTTCTTTGTTGTGAAAATTGCGGGGGCCCTCATGAAATTTACCAATGTCAACCAATGAATGAAGATTATTATCACAAGCAAAATTCTTGCTATGATCCTAATTCTTTTGGCTTTGACCAATTTCAACCCCCGCAATATACCGTCAATCATCCAATCTTCAATTCTCAAAATGAGTTTCTCAATTCTCAAAATAAGCTTATGGAGCAAATAACATCCATGTGTGATATGGTTGGTCAATTGATACAAAAGAAGGAAGAAGAAAAGCGAATTGAAGAAGAGCAAGCGGCTAAAGATCGATATTGGAAGATTCCCGTTTGCTACATTCTGACGATAACGAGGAAAGTTTTCTTACCTTTGAAGATTTATTAATTTCTGGACTTCCTTCGTGTGTTGCAATCACACCCGTTTTATTACCAAGGATACGATGACTCTCTCAAATGGAGATGAGCATCTTGACACTATACGGAAAGGGGGGGGGGAATCGACGAATTAATAAAGTCTAGTGTCGAGGACCTTGTCCCAAAATCCCAAGTGAGTCCGAATTTCTTATCTGTAAGGTAAAAAAGTGTGAATTTGCCTCCATATGAGATTCTTAAATGAATCATACATTCTTCTAACCTCTACTCATATATCGATGAAGATTTTACCTCGAGTGATGAGTCATTTTCCGAAGAGGACGTTCCAAATGAGAATTTTAAAATCTTCTCTAATCCTCTCTTTGATCTTGATGAAGAAATCACTTCCACTAAGGTTGATCAAATTGATGATGAGGTGTTAGAAAATACCAATTTAATTCCACCGAGAATTGAATATCCTTGTTTTAATGCCGAATCCGATCTTTTAGAATCTTTGCTTCATCGAGATACTTCGATTAATGATTCTCAAAAGATCGATTCTCCTCTTGATAAGTTCACCGATGAACTCACTCTTCCCCACTCAATTCCACCGGGAATTGATGATGTCAACCTTGATCCGGAGGGAGATATTTTGTTTTTAGAAAGTTTGCTTTACGATAACTCTTCTCCCCGCCCTCTGGAAGAATTTAATTCTGAAAATCCTATCGAGTCTTTCTCTCCATCTCCTATCCCGGTCGAGGATAGTGACTCTGTTATGGAGGAGATTGACATTTTTCTTGATGGTGATAACTCAATACCACCGGGTATTGAGAGTGATGATTTCGACTCAGAAAATGACGATAATTCTACCTCTCGTCCCGAGTTTGAATCATTTCATGTTGATTATCCTGATTCGGGATATTCAACCATTGATGTGGTGGAAGACATCCCCGTTGATGTGCCTAATATTTTGCCCACCCATCCCGCCCTTTAATTGGATTTCAACTTCATTCCTTCTAATGATCTCGGATCCGATCTTGATGATTCTTCTCCTTCCGGAGATAGAAACAAGATTTACGATCCAGGGATATGCATTGAAGTCGAATCCATGAAATTTCTTTCTACTCTTTCTCCCGTGATTGATACTTTACTTCCATTTTCTTCTAAAAATGAAGACAAAGTTTTCAATCACGGTGTTCTTGCTTCTAAGGAGAAATCTCCTTTTTCTTCATCACATCGGGGCCTTAAAGCTTCCAAGCTATTTCATCAGAAAAGCCCGATGTTGATTCATGGAGACAACACTCCTAATTTGGGTGTTCGTCATCCCCATTTCTATCCCCCTTGACAAAGCTCAAGTATGGGGGATCGGGTCAAGCTAAGTGACCTTAAACAAGCGCTTCGTGGGTGGCAACCCATGCTTATCCATTCTATCTTCTTTCTATTTGCTAATAAATGTATTGTTGTGAGGAGGTTCGCCTCTTCCATTATCCGTGTTTTTGTATTTTGTGATGTATTTCCAAGATAAACCGATGTGATGACTCTCGTGCTCGTGGTTTTGTCCTCCGATCACTCGGTCTTCACATCCTCAGCTTTATTTGGGAAATCCGATATCCTAATCTAATCGATCAACGTTTATCTTTAAGCATACTTAATAAACGGCTTAGGATTTACGTAGAGACCCTTCTTAAAACATCGAGGACAATGTTTAGTCTTATTATGGGGAGGGATCTTCGATTTGATTGTCCCCGGCAGCCGTGTTTTCAACGAAAGCCCGATTTTACCACTAAAATTTTTGAAAATACCAAAAAAAAAAATGAAAAAGAAAAAAATTTAAATTTTTTCCAAAAATAAAAATAAGATTGTTTTTGTCACAATTTGACTTTCCTGCTGTAAATAACGTAAAATTTTGACCGATCGAGCGTGTTGAGCTCTAGCTTGTTCCTTAACTTTTAGACTAAGCGTTCGCGAATATTCGCGAAGAACGAAAAATGATAATGTTAAGTATGAGTTGGATGTTAAACAAGGATTATTTGGAAATACTAAGAGCTCATGTGTGTAATTTGTTCTTTTTTCTCCCATAAGCTTCTTAACCTGAATAATATACCCGTTTGGTGGGGGGCTATTTTTGGAATTAAAACTTAATCAATAATTTTTAGTGTAGTGATATATCAAAAACTTTAGCCTTAGTTCAAATTTTTACTTAAATTTTTCAAAAAGAAGTCTTCCTTAAAAAAATAATAAAAAAATAAAAAATAAAAAATGATGAAAAATGAAAAAATATAATAAATATAAACTGTGGGCTGATAAAAGTTTGCTGCATCTTGCCGGCTCACAACCGATGTTGCAGCCTTCTAAAAGGTCGAGGGTTACAATTGCATCAATGTTATGTTTAATATTAAGTGTGAAATAAATAAATAGATTTCTTTTTTGTTAAATTCAAATATGTTTTTGAACTTTGGCTATTCTATTTTATGAGCTATGTGTATAAACAGGGAAACCTGAAGTTGTTTGAAAACCTAGAGGTCGTGAGTCCCGATACAAGCTCTGTGTGGGTGTCCAAAGCCTGGTCACTGAGCCGAAAGTTAGTATGTTTCAGACGAAAGTCGCTACATGGGATGATCTCGCCTTCAAACTCATTATTCTTGGGAGGAACGTAAAATTTTGCAAAACGTTGATCCATGGTTGAAATTCAAAATAGCACATATACCTAAGATATAATAATTGTCGGGAGTGAAAAGTTCACAAGTTGCAAATATGAGTAGTGTTAGCATCTTAACTGTTATTTAACTGTGATCTCGTTTTAAGCTTGGTTTGGAGAAAGTAAAAAGTCGGGGATGATGAATTTATCCTTTTTGGGGCATTCTCGGATTGAAATGCATCTTGTTCTATGATCCCAAATGAAAATAACGAAAGTCAAATAAGTTAGTTGCTTAAGAAGAAAAGTAAAAAAAATGAGAAAAAGGAAAAAAAATGGAAAAAAAATATTAAGAATAAGGGTATATCATTTAAAAATGGTAAAACGGGGCTTCTCTAAACTCTTGATTCTTTAATTCCCCTCGATGAACACTTAGCTACTTTTTGAGGTTATTAGTCGAGGGGGATTGAGATTCTTAGTTTTTTAAGTGCTTACTTATAGCATTGCGTGAGGACACGCAGTAGTTTAGTATGGGGGATTTTGGTATGTGTGTAATTAAACATACCTTTTACCTATTAAAACGAGCTTATTTGACCAAAAACATAAGAAAAATTCCAAATATATGCTTGTTTTGCTATTTGTGTTGTGTAGGTACCATATATCAACAAAAGGACAAAACCGAGCACGGGAATGGAAAGAGCACGAGATTACGAGTCCGACGGTACCTTCATCTTTTATTGGGCCGGCCCGACACCATTTATATGGGTCGGACCGACCCATACTCATTAAAGTCCAAGAACTAC
>BQNB010085067.1:17138-28572 GCA_026074375.1 Tanacetum coccineum
TAATGAGTTGTTTACGAATTCGTAGAGTATAATGAGTTAAACACGCGAGTACATGGAGTATTTATGGCTTTTACCCTAATCTAAATGTGTAGCTAACCTTTACCTTTCAGCCGAGGCCATAACCATGGCTAACCATGTTTGCTCCATAGCTGTAAATTTCTTCTATATCTTAGCTAGACGATATATTTAGTCCAAAGGACCCAAGCTGTGGTAAAAAAAAGTAACCTAATCTGTTAGATCCTGGCTTGGTCAAGCTTTTGTCCAACATGGGCCGGTCTGCATGCAGTCCTTGTTCCTTTTGGTCATAAAAACTTAATTTCACAAAGCAAACAATATATAAAGTTGCATAATGCCACAGCCCATTAAACAAAAGGAGAAGCAACATACAACAAAAGCGTTACCAATTCAATTTAGCATCATAAACCAAAGACAAAGTAAGAAAAACAGTCAAATATACTGCAATGCACAAAGCCCCCACACTATAAACAGAAATATGTTAAACAGTTATGTTGTTCTTCCACCATATCGTCCCAGTATACATCTCCAAGTATCCAACAACAACAGGTGACCGCCCTCACCAGTCACAACCTGCCCCTACACACATACACGAACATGTCTTTAAGAATGATCGTGTTTTATCAAGTAATTTAAGTTCTAATACCGAAGACTATCTATTGCTACTAATAAATATGTAATACTCCGTATTATCTAATTGTGCTACTTATAAAGAGCCTTTGGCAACCTAAGATTGATCAAACGTTCAAACTGTTAGCTGTGATAAATACCGAGGACTCATTAGAAAACACATTTATAGTTTTTGAACTATTTTAAATGTAATTGCCAATTAATTTCCAGATCTGTTAAACAACAACTTTTAAATAGCATCAGTATTAATGGGTCAAGCATTAACATACTGGTTTTATATGCTTTTTCCAAATGATGGGTCCAATATAAATGATACACTTGTAACTAATATAAATAAAAAGGATTAGGTATATACAAACCTCGAGTTAGCTATGTAGATGCAGAAGAGGTCCTGATGGGAGACAATTAGCCTACATTTTGGGCATTCGGGTCGATTAAAAGCTGCAAACTGATGTATGCACCCGTAACAAAAAATATAACCACAATTAGTAGTCGTTGCATCAACCACCTGTCCCAAGCAAATTGGACAAGGGAAGGTGGGAAGCTGTGGTGGTAGAAGCCTAACAGGGAAATAGACCCGGATGACATTCTGGCGTGTGAGCGCGTCCCTACATATTGGGTATCTCGGTTTATCCATAATTGCACTTCCTATGCAACGTTGACAAAAAACATGTCCACATTTAGTAGCCGTTTCATTGACCAACGGTTCAAAGCAGATTGGACAAATGAAGGAAGATGATGATGGTGGTGGCGGAGGCGGTGGTGCAACAGACTCCGTCTGCAATTATAGAAAGAAATCAGTTTGTAGTTGATATGTTCATTTGTGTTACTAAAAAGTCCCTAAAACGTGTAAAACAGTAGCAAGAAACACACATATGGACATCTACAGATGCATATGCATGCATATAGAGTATTAGTATTTTTACCTGGGAAATACTAGCTCCTTGGTCACGAATGATGACTGGTTCTTGTGTCTGAAGTCCTCT
The DNA here is from genome assembly GCA_026074375.1 of Tanacetum coccineum. Lineage (NCBI taxonomy): Eukaryota > Viridiplantae > Streptophyta > Magnoliopsida > Asterales > Asteraceae > Tanacetum > Tanacetum coccineum. The sequence continues at coordinate 18,770 of BQNB010085067.1, forward strand.
GACGCCGCGGACGAAACCAGAAACTCTCGGTACCAGGATCGTAGTATACTCTTTCCACTGCCAATATATAACCCATATATAAAATAATCCCAAAAATAAGAACTTCATACATGACACACTCACGTATAAATAACAAGGAAGAAGAAAACAGTAGCTCTCCGTGTTTACTTACAAAATTTACTTACCGTGTATGGATATATGGTTTTCATGTATTCATTGTGCATTTGTATTAGGAAAATGCTAGATCCACAAAATTTTTACAAAGAATCTTTCACAAAATGATGTGTCACCAATAAAAATCATTCTAGTCCATTCTCTTTCTTACTTTTATATTCTTATCTTCCAATGAATACATAACACATCATTTTGTGAAAATGATTATGTGGAAGTTTTAGTGGATGTATTACCACAATGATTGGAAGTCGAAACTCAAATAATGGATCTAATAATTAGCCATGCTATGTAAACAGTCAGTAACCGATTTTATGGAACAGAACTTAAAAGGCACATTATATGTGAAGCACAAACCAATATATGTATCGATAGAGTAAACACTTATACTAATTTCTACAAAATGCACTACTATATGTTATTTATAAGGATAAACAGCAAAGATAGTCGTCGGTGTAATGATGTGTATTCATAGGTTCAGTACTATCAAATAAATTTTCAATAAGATTATGCTCATGTAGTAACCAAATCACTAAAAAAAGTGTGTGAGTGTGCTTGTTTACCTGCATCCACATCAGTAACTGGACTTCTAGGGGGAAAATTTCTTATCTGCAGAAAACAAGTGCTCCATAATAATATGAATAACTAGATAAATAAAAGAGTAAAACGTTTTCTTACGGGTATAAAACAGAATGTATTACCAGATCAGTTAGCGATGTTATGACAACATCATCATTATCAACCACTTGCGGCAGGTCGAGATCAATAGCTAAAGGCCTCCATTGCCTTCTACCATCACCATCCATTGCTACAACACCACTCCCTTGAAATTAGTAATCATGCAAAAAAGAAAGTTTTTAATGACAAGTTACCGCCTCACAACACAAATATTAACAAAGATATGCATTCATTCATCTGTAGGATATTCCTTAAAACTCAACAAGCATGACAAGGAATACTGTAAAAACACGTATTTATAAGAGTGAATCCAGCCAACCTCCCCTTGATTCACGTTACAAGCACCAATCCGTTACAAGATAAGACATAAGAAGCACAAAAATATATCACTACATAACCATTATTAGTACTATATAAAAATGTTACCATGCAAGATTTAAATTACCATCTCTAGACAATGCACGATTAAAATTTAAAAATCATGGCACGTACTAGATGTATACCTAAAACAACATAAATCTATCTACCATATGCAATAAGAAACCTTTTTATTTGTCAAATATCAAAACCCTATTTACACAAATGCATGCAGTTCATCATCTAACTAATACAACGAAATTTAAAAAGAAGTAAACTTTCCGATCATACGTACTTGATCGATCATGATCCACGATCCTATAAAATTGAAGACCCTATCTCGCAATAGACCATTTTTCTAGTACTATAGGTTAATAAACTCAGATTTTAAACAACCCCTGAGTATCTTTAACTAAACAAGTACCATTTGTGAAGCTCAAAAGACAAATCTTTGTAAATAATCACTTCAAGTTTACAAAATCCACCAAAAATACACACTCAAACACTAAAAGATGTTGATTTAGATATGAATATAAAAAAAATATTTCGAATCTAATTAGATTAATCAAATGTATAGTCTAACATTAAAAAAAATCATAAATTTGTGTTATAAAATTTTTACAATCCAGGCATGACACATTTCGAAACAAAAAATTGAAAATTCAATCAAGACCCTTATAAGCAAACAAATTCAGCACAAAATGAAGTATAGTTGACCTAATTTTGATCAACTTCAAATGACTGATCACACAAAACAGTGATAGAATACTAACAAAAATGAAAGGAATTTCAACCTGAGACAACGTTTGTGAATTATTGAAACCCTGTAGTGATAAAATTTTATTACTTAAATTATAAGTGTTTAAATTTTGGTATCACTATCACCATTTCAGGGTTTATGATAGAAAGAAAAAACATAAGAATGGTGCTTTTTTACACGGCATGTGATAAAATGAGAAAAAGAAATATATTTATGTTTTATTACTATCTCACTTAAATTTTGATCGTCAATGGAAAAGGTTGAATTTAATACAGATACAATGAATTTGGATTTTAATTACCAAAATATATAATATGTTTTTTTAAATGTATAAAATAGACTTACTTCGTCCCAAAATTATTATCCACACGCATAAAAAGAATACAGTTTAAGAAATATGCATTAATTACTGCTTTGATTTCTACGAAAGTAAAAAAAAAATTTACACTTTGATAATTAATTAGTGTTTTCTTTTATGTTTGTAAATACCAATGTAAATTACGGGTAATACAGTAAACTAAAACAAATCCAACTATTATATATAGAAGTGTATAATTATTTTGGGACAAACAAAAGGAAAGATGGATAATAATTTTGAGACAGATGTAGTAATAATCAGTTTTCAAAAATGATTGAATGACATAAATAAAGCAAGATAATTAGTAGCCGGTATCATAATTATTGTCCACCTTTTTATTTCGGGTTGTTCCAAATTGGGGCAATTTAGGGTGATATATTCAGTTTAGCATATTACTCTCCCTTAAGGTTATTATTATAAACATTGAAGAAGTTCTTAATTAAGTTAATGTATAAATGACATTCTGCAAAAAATAAGTAAAATTAGGGTGATATATTCGGTTTAGCATATTACTCTCCCTTGAGGTTATTATTATAAACATTGAAGAAGTTCTTAATTAAGTTAATGTATAAATGACATTCTGCAAAAAGTAAGAAAGAGAAAACTATAATAATGATGTTTTTTTTAAACTATATGTTTTTTTCGATGGACAATAATTTTAGAATGAAAGGAGTAATAGATTGAAATCTCTAACTTAATAAAATAGACATGTTTCTTTAAAGAAACTGAAATAGTAAACAGGAGAAAAATAGATAGTAGGTTGAAACATTTTATTTGAAAATTTTAAAACTTTTTTAAAACAAACTAAATAATAATATACTCAAAATAGCGAAAAATGAGTAAGAGAGATCATCATGTACTTTACTGAAAAGTACTATTTACTTTTTTATATATAACCATGGTTTTATATTTTAGCCAACTAATTCACAAAATTTAAATCGAGTAAAACTCTCTTTTTTATAAGGTTAGCGTGACAACTACACAATATTGGACTATTGTCTTTTTTGAGAAGCACTATTAGAGTATTGTTAATTAAACTTTGTTTTTCTTTAATTCGTATGCACATGTGGAACAAAGATCAATTAGATGGTTAGGCATCGTAATGCCTAACCCGACGTTATGCCTAGCTGGCAGCTGCGTTGGTGACGTTACGACACCAGAATCACTAGCATTGCAACGCCGTTGGGCCGGGAGTTATCCCACCAACGTGTGTTACAACGTTTTTTTTCTTTTTTTCGTTTTAAAAATGTGAGTATGTGTTTGTGTTGTGTTTTTTAGTGTGTGTGTGTGTGTGTGTGTGTGTTTGTTTTGTGTTTGTGTATGCGTTTGTGTGTTTGTGAATAAGTGTGTGTTTGTGCAAGTGAGAATGAAGAAGGTATATTGTTTTTTTAATTTAATAGAATAAGTTAAATATTGGTTCATGTGGGATGGAAATAGGCTAAAAATCGGTTGCTGTGATGCGGATCGTTGCAAACGAAAAAGTTTTACAACCCTCCTATGCATAGTATATAACTGTTGTAGTGTAGTATATGCAAGGCTCTGGATCGTTCTCTAAGGGAAAAGTTTGGGTAAGCTCTAATTGTATGTTACTAGGGTCTAAGATTGAAGGGAGGGTATTTTTGTATTTTTATGTTTTTTAAAAAGCAAGTAAAAATCGCAGGTCTTGAATAGGAGGTTTTAACTATACTACTAACTACTCCTAAATCTAATCTAATTATACAGAAATTTGTGTGAAACTCGTATGGTTAAACAAACATGTTTACCTAATCATGCACTACTCCCTAGTTGCTCTCTCTAATACGATTGTCCGTCACCCTCATTAGTGTAATTTGTAAGCATTCTCCTAATTCTGCAGCGGGTTGGTCAAGTCTGCATTCTACGTGACAACCTAGTTGGGCGTTACCTGTCTGACACGCTTCCTTCCAATAATTAATCACGTGTAATAAATACTTAATTTGGAATCCACCCAAAGGTGATCTGGATATGAAGATCTAATCACATGTATCCTCTAACCTAACCACGTTTCCCTAGACATCTTCGCTATGAGACCATAAAACCCTAAAAGCGTTGTGTACACGTCTTTCCTTCTTTCCATGGCCTCCTTTCGAAGCCTCAAGAAACAATGTTCATATATGATGTCACAGGCTGCACCTCCGTCTAAAAGAACTCTTCCTACTTGTCTTTCGTACACTAGCACACTTATAAGGATTGAGTCAACTGACGGAGCCCTATTTCGTATTGGGGGAAATATCATATCAATTCTCTACACTCATGGATCCTCGACAGGTTTCCTTTTCGCTTTAGGATTGTTCACAACTCCAGGGATTGGTGCTCTTTCTCTTTGTAACAGACTCTTCTTTAAACACTGGTTTTTTGCCACTCTATGACTAAGTCTATTATCGGTTTTTTCACACTATTACCTTTTCTGGTTCCTTTGACAAGTGAGCCAACTTTCTGGATTTGACAACTTCTCTATTTGGTTTTTTAGTTCTCTGCATGCATTGGTATCGTGACCATAATCTTGGTGGAATTCGCAATACTTAGAAGTGTATCTTACTTCGTTACATTTTTGGGGTTTAACAAACGTCTTGCCAAATCTTTACGACCCTAAGGATTTCGCCTAGAACACTTTTGTGACGTTCTGCAAAATCTCATGATTAGGCTCCTTATAAGGGCTAAATCTGTCTCGTTTATCCCTATTCTTTTTCCTGGAGCCTTCTCATGGTCTCCCTTTCTGGGCTTTGTCGCCATGATTATTATCCATAAAGGTTACCGGTCTTCCTTTGGAGGCGTTACTTCCGCTGTTGCCATGCATACGGTTGTTCTCTATAGAACCAATGCAGCTTTAGAATCCCTTTGATAGAAAATTCACTGAACTTTGAGTCTTTACCCGTGTAACAAAGCCTACTATTCTTTGATTCTTCAAGAGTCTTGTAATTTGAGTTGTTTCATCATTCACGGTTTAATAAAAGCTCTGAACTCTCCCTTTTTCTCCTTATTATTTTGTTTAACCGCTAAATAAAGTTTGTGATCTCTTTTTGTTGATTAAATAGTGTTCCGAAACCTCCTATTTTAGGTCCTCATAACAGATTACTACTCTTTATGTTTTAGGTTGTTTCACAGACACTTGTCACATCTTTTAAAACATACACGAACATGTGACATGTTACTAGCATTGCCCATTTTTCCATCCTCATCGTCCCTTCAAAAACTTGCAAGAAATTATCTGGGTCTCTTTTTCCATCATAATAACCGACATGTGGCATAACCTTGAGTCCATTAGGGAACTGATACTCTTCAATCCATTTTACCAGTGGGAACATGCTAAAAGTTACATTCCAATGCCCCCTCCTAAAAGTATCTTTCCACGACAGACCTTGTCTATACCCATTTTCTTGGGTTTGCATATAAGTTAAGGAGATATGCCCATTATCGTGGATAACTAGGTCGGTGAAGTTGGGGATATGACCCTTTACGACTACGATCCTGCTGGTGGGTATAAGTTACTCGGAGGATACACATGCTTCAGAGGATACATGTTGTTGGAGGAAAACACGTTTTTGGAGATACATGTAATTCGGAGGATACACATTGTTTTGAGGATAAATGTTGTTCGAATTGTACATGCTGTTTAGAGGATACATGTTATTTGGAGGGTATAATGTGCTTGCATGGTTAGTATTTTTGTTAGGAATCGAGAAAAGACTCGGTCACTTCCAAAATAGTATATTGTAGCTCGTAGTCAATTGTTCGCTTACGTGTAAGCTAACTCGGCCAAGTCCATAGACAATCCATGGGCTTGGTGTCCATATGTAGAAGTATATAATCCCTCTTCATGCCATGGAGAGGGTGTTGGTCATTTGTAAGAACACACATCTTATGTTATTCTCTCTTTCTCTCTCTACAAGTGTCAACCATCCTTTCTCTCTCTAGTTCTTTCTTAGAAACTCATCTAGGTCTTGATTTGTTAATATCATTAACTAGTATCAGTCGCCATGGGGTGATTGTGTGAGTTTGTGTGCGTTTTTTTATCAAAACCCACGGTTTTATAAGTTTTTATTTAGTTCAGACACTATTTTCTTGAATCAAACTTTTTGTGTTTAAAAACCTTAAAGTTTGTGCTTTTAAGATGTATCTAGCTTAGATATAGTTAGTTGTACAAAAGGTTTGGATCAAAAACGTCAAAAAGTATGTTTTTAAGTGATTTAAAAGATGGTTTTATGGAAATGTTTGAATACTATGGTTTGTGTATGCACACTGAGGTTTGTGTTTTGAATAATGTGGTTTGCACATTTCTAGTCACTGCGATTTGTGTAATTTATTCATTGCGGTTTGTGTTTTTCATTACACTGTGGTTTGTGACATACAGGAGTTACATTTCACTGCGGTTTATTACATTTTAAGGAAACAAAATTCTGCTAAAATCTTTATTTCACTGCGGTTTGTGTTTAATACTCCACTACAGTTTGTGTAATTTCATTACGGTTTATGTTTAGCACTTTACTTCGGTTTATTACATACAGGTGATACATAATTCTGCAGTTTATTACATCTTAGGGAAACAAAATTCTGCCAATTTTTTTCATTCCACTGCGGTTTGTAACATTTCACTAAGGTTTGGGACATTTCATTCCACCGCGGTTTGTGACATTTCACTGAGGTTTGTGACACTATGGTTTGTGACATTTCATCGAGGTTACGACACTGCAGTTTGTGACATTTTAAGAAAAAGTTAATTTCAACGATTTATCTTAGATTAGTAAATTCCCGTGAAGTATTAACTTATTTTCTCTGTTTAATCAAGATTAGTAAAATCCCGTGAAATAACTGGACTTCATCATTAATCACTTATAACAACATCACTTTAACACAATTCTCATCAATCACTAAATTGATCTAATCACTTCACTTCACATTTCAAGTATCACAAGATGAGTTTATCATTAGCCGAAAATGTCATTGTTGTTGGGGCTGACAATCGTCCCCCCATGCTCGATAAGACTAATTACAGTTCATGGGCAAGTCGTATGCTGTTGTACATCAAAGGCAAGGAACATGGCAAGTTACATGTTGATTCAGTTCTCAATGGACCTTTCCAATATGGAACAATTATAGAACCTGGAAATGAAACTACTCCAGCAATAGTCAGAGCACAAACATACATTGGTCTTACAGATTAAGAGATGATTCGTGAATTAGTTGATATCAAGGCAACAAAAATTGTTTTGCAAGGTTTACCTCAAGATATTTAAAATTTGGTTAATTATAATGAAGATGCAAATCAGATTTGGGATAGAGTCAAATTACTTATTCAAGGTTCAGAGTAATCATAGCAAGATCGAGAGTCTAAGTTGTATGATGATTTTGACACATTTAATTATATGCCTGGAGAGACAATTCATTCGTATTACATGTGGTTTGCCCACCTGATCAATGATATGCATACGATTATAATGACAATGAAACCACTCCAAGTCAATACGAAGTTTGCCAATCATCTTCAACCTGAATGGAGCAAATTTGTCACGGATGTCAAGTTAGCAAAAGACATACATACCACTAAATTTGATCACTTGTATGCATATCTAAGGCAACATGAAGCTCATGCAAATGAAGTTTGTCTATAAAAACAAAGCTATCCAGATCAGATAGCCTTGGTTGCTAATTCTCCATCCTGTTTGAACCCGACTCAGTATTATCCACAGCTGTCATCTGCTACTCAACAATACTATTCACCTCCTGCATCACAACGTTCTTATGATGCACCAATACTCCATCAATCACAGTATCAGCCACAAGTTGTTACTCACTCTTTAATGGTTCAGCAACAACCATATCAAGCACCTGCTTTGCAACAATCCTATCAAGCACATGATATTTATCAACCATTCCAACCATCTTTCCCAGAATTAGATTCATGACTTGTTGTTCCATCTTTTAACCCGTATGATGATCCCATTGCTAGTTTGAACAAGGCAATATCATTTCTAAGGACAACATTTGCTTCTCGTTTCCCACAAACAAAAAATTAGCTGAGAACCTCGTCTAATCCTAGAAACCAAGCTACCATTCAAGATGAAAGAGTCACCGTTCAGTCAGTTCAGGGGAGACAGACGCATAGGTATACTTACAAAGGGGTATGAAGTAATGCTACAAATCAAGGTGTTAACAGGCAAGGGGCTGTAGGTCAAGCAAAGGTGGTTAAGTGTTACAACTGTCAAGAGGAAGGTCATTTTGCTAGACAGTGTACCAAACCAAAAAGACCCAGGAATTCAACATGGTTTAAGGAAAAGATGTTGCTGACAGAAGCTTTGGAATCAGGAGCTTATTTTGATCTGGAACAGTTGGCCTTCTTAGCAGATAATAGAGATATAATCATTCCAGTTCAAGCATCTAAGGAAATCCCAACTCCAGCAGCATTTCAAACTGATGATCTTGATAATTTTGATTATGATTGTAATGATGTACCCTCCGATAAGGCAGTTCTTATGGCTATTAGGATTTCATTTTATGTGACAACATTTACAGAATTACGATAGTTTATCATAGTCACATACGTAGGGACTAGAATAGGCAACTATGTATAGTTTAGAAGCGTATAGGCTATAAATACCCCTCTATGGCTTCCATAAAGGGGTTGAGACTCTTGTATCCTTTTCACTTTCCATATTATTTTACACTTTACTTTCTCTCACTACTCTCTCTACAATATGGTTATCTTGTGGTTTGAGTATCCCCAATCACCGGATCAATGATTCTTTAGTTCTAACAATTGGCATCAAGAGCCCAGGTTACAATCTTGGGTCGGTTTATTTTTTTGGTCCGTTGGTTTCAAAACAGTCACTTTGTGTCTCGTGTTGTCATTTTTTTGATGGTTCGTATGAGTTTTATCTCAACAGTCTATATGTTGTGGTCAAAAGATAGTCAAAAGATGTTCATATCTGTCTTGGCATTTTTTTATGGTTGTGGTAGTTTTAGATCCAAAAAATAAGACAACTTGGTGGCTTATTTTTTTGGTTTGTTTCTGCTTATTTTGTCCATGGTTTCTCAGATCTGCTTATTTTTTAACTTCTTCTGGGCTCATTTTGATGCTAGCGAAACATGACATGATGCTAGCGAAATTTTGCATGAAGGAAGTGAAATATGACAGGTTGTGTTCCGAGCGAAATACTACAATCAAGCGAAACATGATGACAAAGATCGATCACACCTTTAAAATATATATAAATATAAATAAATATATAAATATAGGGTAAGAGTCAAAAAATCTCAATTATAGTAATCCGGGAGTATGATTCCCGGGTCGTTATCCCTAACGAGGATTGCAATTGAAAGTCGAGAGTCGTCTTGAGAATCGATGCTTGAATGGGACAAGATTATGATTGGTTATCTAAAACTACGTGAAAATTAAGGCAAAAACTTAAAAACAATTAAGGTAAGACAAATTTTAACTAAAAACGCAACACAAGAATCCTAAAC
>BQNB010085068.1:0-24933 GCA_026074375.1 Tanacetum coccineum
CATGTCGGGAGTTCAAAAGTTCACAAGTCATAAGTATGAGGGCTTTACACCTAAACGTATATCGACAATGATCTCGTTTAATTGCTTGGCTTAAGACTAGTGAAAAATCGGGGACGATGAAATTTTCCGTCAGGACATTCGTAGATCATTCTATGGACGTTTCTCACTCTATGATCCCAATGTTGATATAATAAAGGAAGTCAAACAGGTAGTCGAGAAAAAAAAAGGAAAATCCAAAAATATTAGGGATAGTTAGTGTATAGATAAAAAATTGTGAAAATGGGACTTGTCGAAGTTATTAATTCTTTAGTTCCCCTTGACGAGCACTTAGCTACTTTTCAAGGTTATTAGTCGAGGGGGATTGAGATTCTTAGTTTTCGTAAATGTTTACTTCATAACATTGCGTGAGGACACGGCAATACCTTAGTATGGGGGATTTTGGTATGTGCTTAATTACACATACCTTTTTCCATTAAAAACGGACTTAAAAGACCAAAAACAGACAGAAATTGCCAAATATATGTTTGTTTTGCATTTGTGTTGTGCAGGAAACGGATATTCACAAAAGGACGAAAAACAAAGCCAAAAACGACAAAACTGGGCACGGAATGGAATAGTGTGAAAAGACGAAGCCAAATCGAAGCCAAAAAGTCAACCAAGTCAAAAAGTCAACAGGAAAGTCAAACAGTCAAAGTCAAAGTCAAGAGGAAGTCAAAATCAGAAGAAATATAACTTAAGGGACCAAAATTGCCAATTCCTAAAGTTATATTACAAAGAAAAAAAAACTACAAGGGCTGAATTTGCAATTTATTAGAAATATAACTCAAGGGGGCTAACCTGCCAACCCCTAAAGTTATATTAACCTCAAGGACCTTCCATGTAATAGACTAATATGAGTTGAGGGGGCTAACCTGCCAACCTCTCAAAGTTATACACCACAGGGACGAAATTTGCAATACACACTTACACCTTGAAGGGCCAAAGTTGGCAAACCACCAAACTTTTGCCCTGTCACCCCTAACCATTTTATAACCCTTTTCCCGCCATTTTTCCCCAACCCCATCACGGGTCTTCTTCCTTTCTTTTACCCGGCAACACCTAATACACAAAGAATCATCACCTTAACCCCACTCCACTAAAACCCCCATCACATGTTTCCTTGCCATGTTGGCAATCCGGGTCAAAATGGGTGCCAAAACCTTATCAAGGGTCGTGATTATTTGGGACATGGAAACCAAGAAAGATTGAAGGCCAGGATTGAGCTTAGTTTTTCCTCAGCAAACAAACACAACAAGCACACAAAGAGAAGCTCAGCTGCCTATAAAAGAAGTGAAGACAAAAGTGAACGAGGCAGTTTTTGAATTTTTAGTTTTTAATGTTTTTAAAATTTATGTTTGTAATGTCTTAAATTTTGTCTTTTAAGCTGTTGTAATCGTTTAAGTTTAATGAAATTTTAGTTTAAAGCTTTTTATGAAAATTTGTCATTTCCCTTTTAATTCTGCTTAATTGAATTCAGCTTATTCTTGCTTAAAACCTGCGTTGCCTATATAAGTTACCACTATTTAAGTTAAAATTGATTTAAGCTTAACTGAATAAGCATTTGCCATAAGTTACCTCAAAAAGGTCATTTTATGATTTTGGAAGATAAGCCAGAAATTGATGGGCTTATAGGGCTTATTTACAGCCTAATTTATAAGCTGAGCTTGTAGACAAGCTCACTTGAGCTTTTAGTCCTTATTTGAGCAACAGGACAAGGTACCTTTTTCTTTTTCTTCATCATTCTAGCTTATACAATTTCAGCTTATCTATTGCTTATCTCAGCTTTTATTCAGTGCTTATTTCCCTTAGTTTGTGCTTAATTATGCTTAATACACTAGTACTTAATCTGTTGTTGCCTTCTAAAACTTAAACTCATCTGTTTTAATGTTAAAAAATGAATTTTGGAAATATTAAGGGGTGTTTGGGTTAAGTATGAAAACGGGTCAAAAAGGAAATGTTATGGGTTGTGGCCATTTGGCCAAAGTTGGTGAGCTTTCTTAAGCTTATCTAAATATGTTTTTCCAAAGTTTTTTAGGCCAAAACTGTTTTTCAAGTTTTTATAAGTATCTCTCTAAGTCTGTTGTATTTTTGAAAACTACAAGAGCTTATTTGGATAAGCCATTGTATACTTGGGGGTTTTAGCTTCAAAAGTTGTGTCATTTGAGTGTCTAAACAAGGTTTTTAAAGTGTTTTGAGTTACTTGACTTTTTGAGTCAAAACTGCCAAAGATTTAAGTGTCATTTCTATAAAAGAAAAAGTAGTGTCATTTTTTTTAGCAAAAAAAGGCCTTTTTAAAAGAAACAAATTCAGCAGGATTTTCTTTTGATCTTAAAGCTAAAAAAATTTGAGCATTTAAGCTCATCTTGAGCACCTTTTTTAATCTTTTTTAAAAAAAAAAAAATAATAAAAAAAAAAAATAAAAAAAAAAAAAACTTTGCTATTTTAACTAATTTTGAGCTTATTTTTGGACGCAGCTTAAAATAAGCAGTCCAACTAAGCTCTTGTTTTCAAAAATAAAATAAGCTTAGATTTCCTCCTTCCTTCCTTTTTTTCTCCTTTTCCCCTGGTGCTAAGGGGCCATTTTCAAGCCCTCTTATCTAGCTTATTAGTCAACCTTAGTCCTAGATTTTAGCTTATCTTAGAAGCCAATAAGCTCTTTGTTAAGTCCCTTTGAGTCCAGAACATAAAAAAAAGAGAAAGCCCTTTTGTTGACAAAAAACAAGCCAAAAGCTATTTTTATTAAAAGCCTCAAGTAAGCCCCTTTTAATATTATTTAAAAAATAAACTGTTCTTTTATTTCTTCTTCTAAAAAATTTAAAAAAAAAACCAAAACTTGTTCTATTTCTTCTTTTCTAAAAAGCTTACTTAGTGTAGAAACTCTAAACTTACTGCTTATAAAATTCTTACTACTTATTAGATGCATTAGTAGTTGAAGTCAGTCCTTTTCTTGCTTATTAAGTGTATTAGATTGCCTAGATAGCTTATCTTAAGCTTAATGCTTATGCCCTTTTCTTTGTGCTTATTGAGGACTTTATTATAAAAAAAATAAGGCCATATCCATACCAACAAGAGTACTAACCATTTTTTATTAGTTAGTACAACTGCTGTGTGTATTAAGCCAACGAAAAAGTTCCAGAACCTCTTGTGCTAAATAAAGCTTAACTATAAACTTAAATGCCTGCTCATTTGTTGCACCTAGTAGCTTTTTAAGATGGAGTGATAAGCTTGTGAGTGGCTTATTTTTTTTTGCCCTATTTTCTTTTCTTTCTTTTGGCTTATTTTTTGTTAACCAGTTAGTAGCCTTTGTTTTTAAGCCTAGTTTAGTTTCTGGTCAATAATACAGCCCACTTTTTTAAGCTTATTTAGTTTATTCATTTTAGTACATAGTGCTTATTTAGAGGTTAGTTTAGAGGAACCGCCTTTAAGCTTATATTTTCCTCCCTTTAATTCAACTTTTAGCTTATTAGTTTAAAAAAAGCCAAAAAGTGACTTAAAGAAAGAGGGGGGATAGCCATTTTAAGCTGATTAAGCTTGTTATTAAAAAAATAAAAGCTCCCTGTTCCCGATTTTAAATTTTTATACAAAAATAAAAAGCTCATTATCCCAATCTTTCAACCCCCCCAGCTATTCTTTTAGCTTTTACAAAAAGTTATAGTTTTGAAAATTGTTAAGCTTGATCAAACCAAGAGCTTAACAACTTTGGTTTTCACAAAAGCTTTTTTTTTTTATTAAAAAAAAAAGTGAAGACCAAGGGTGGACCCGGGTGAGCAAGACTACCTAAAGACTTCGGGAGATACTTTCGAACCCGGGATCTCTAAATCTAATCTAACTCTAAACCCTCGATACAAAACAAAATCCCTTCAATAAAACTCAACACTTACCCACACCCAAATTCACTTACCCCCCAACACCAATACCAAAACTTAACCCAAACAAACCGCTGCGCCCTTTTTGGGGACTTTTTTCACATTCAATAAATCCCAAGTGGTTTTGCTATTTAAAGGGTGTTTCCCCCTTTCCCTCTTTCCCCCTCACTCAAATCCCCTCTACCTTTAAGCTTTAAGCTACTAAACTGTTTTCAAGCTATTTGCGGCTTAATTATAAACAAATATTTTATGGTTTCTTTGGTTTCTTATTTTTCTAGGTTATCATAGAGTGTCCACAAGTATTTTAGTAAGTAAAATTTTTCGATTTTTTTTTTAAACAAATATTATAATTTTTTAATATTATAAAAGTAGTTTAGTATTTATTAATATTTTTTTTTTTTATAATATTAATTTAATTAAGGGTAATTTCAGGTTTTAAAAAAAAACATTTAAAAAATTTCATAAAACTAATTCAAAAATTTAATTAACAAAAATTTCAAAAACAAAAAAAAAAAATAAGTTTCTTCTTTTATTATTAATAAAAAATTTTTCTTCTTTAGTCATATAGTTGTATTATGAAAAATATAAAAACTTTCGTAGAAGTTGGGTCCCATATTTTGTAACTTTTTTTTTTTTTTGATTTTTAAAATAAAAAAAAAAGAAACACGGGAGTCTGGCCTATTTATTCTCTCGGGGGGGCATTTTTTGGTCTTGACTCGTTTTTGGTCAAACAACCCTCCGTTATTTTAGTCTAGGTCTTTATTTTTTTTTATTTTTTTTTTTTTTTTTTCAATTATCTTCGTTAATAGTCCCCCAGAGTTAGTTTAGAAGCTGAAAATTTTCTTATTTTTCTTTTTTTCCTTCTTCCTTTCCCTTTCTCCTGTAGGGTTAATTTTGAAGATATATAGGTTTTTTGACACCTTTGTTATCCGGCGATCGGGACGGAGGCCACCCGTAGTACTCCGTTTTTTTTCAAATGCTTAATTTCATAATTTTCCCCAGGTTTTTCTTTTTCTTAAAAAACGTTTCTTTTGTTTGTATTGTCTAATAAAAATTTAAACAATAACTTTCCATACTCTCAAATCATTTCTCTCTTTTCAAACTTGACCAATCTTCCACTCTGTATCCCATATCGATTTTTTTTTCCATTTCAAACACAGGCCACTAGGGGATAACGACCCGCGGGAACAATCTATCCTACAAAAACCTCGTTTTTATTGATTTAATTTTCTAGACTATTCTTTACTATTAATATATCTAAATATTTTATTATATATTATATAAAATTATATTTTAAAGGGTGTAGTTTAGAAGCAGCAATCATGTTTCCTTGTCCTCCGACCATCAGAATGACTGATGTCCTCCTCAAAATGAGTCAACCACAAAAAAAAGACTGAGCTTTTACTGTTTTAAGCTTTTCTTTTTGCACCTTCTCTTGGTGCACTTTTTTAGCTATGATTGGTAGAATCTGATGGTAGCACCTGTCGCAGTATTCCTGCAGGGCTTCATTGGAAATAAGCCTGCCCGGCTCCTGCTGAACCGGTTCATTCCTCAGCGTATTCCTCACGACGGACGTGGGCTGGCTAAGAGGAGTTTGTTCGTTAGTGCTCATGGTCAGTATTTTATGAAACGCGGTTGTATTCGCGGTCCCACGGATGGCGCCAACTTGTTAGTACAAAATATGTAATGGGTTAAAAAGGTGGATCTAAGAGGTTGTTGGACCAGGCCCAAGGATGAGATCTTGTACTAAATCAAGTAATGAGATGATTCCTTGCACAATGAAAGGTAAACCGTTAGTCTTACCGTGGGGACGGACCCCACGATTGGACTCCGACGTAAGAGTAAGTAAACATATTTGTCAGAGAATGTCAGAGTATGTGTGTGTGTAATGTGGTCAGAAAATCATACTGATTCAAGTCCTTTAGTATATATAATATATAATATAAATATAGAACTAAAATATTCAATATCAATAATAGAAGAGTGAGTAAGTATTCCGTGAGGCTTTAAGACAGAAATTTACTTTTACCCAAAGTAAAATCCCAAAAAACCTTCCCGGGTCGTTTCCCGACGAGGCGTGAATTGAGAATCGTGAATAAGCTCGTGATCGCGTGTTTGAATGATCAATATTTGATTTGGATTCTATTTCTATAATTAAAATGCAAAAACAAGTAAAGGCAAGCTAAAAACGAAAGCAATTAAGGCTAAAACACGAAAAACAATAACGGGGTCAAAACCCGTTCTTTAAAAACCTAAAATCTACAAATTTAACCTAAAAATGCAAATTTAATTTTTAACAGTCCTAAATGATAAAAGAAAATTTTAGAAAAAAGAATTATATTTTTTTGACTTTTAATTAATTTTTTATGACTTTAAAACAGATTTAATCTAAATTAAATATTAAAAATAGTAAACTAATTATTAAAAATCTGGAAAAATTAGGAAAAGTACTTTAAGCTAAGCTAAACCTAGGAAAAATAAAACGGGGTCAACAGCTTATTGAAATAAGCTGTTAATAAGCTAAAATGGGTTGTTAAGCTTAAAGGGAGAAAAGGGTTTAAAAGTTAAATGGTGTGAGGTTATAACGTAAAAGTCCCAAGGGCAGAGTGGTTGTGTGTGGTGTGTTAAAATGCTTGGTTGAGTTGGGTAGAGGTCACGGGTTCGAGCCTTGCTCACCCTTGACTTCCCTAATTCCCAAGTATTTTTATTTTTTGAAATTTCTTTTTGAAAAATCTTTAAGACCTAAAAATAAGCAACTTTTGTGAGAGTACTTTTTTACAAAAACCTAAAATAAGCTGGGAATAAGCTCTTAAAAGCAACATCTTTGGTTTTTAAGCTAAGGGCAAAAAGGGCTAAACTGTTTGCATTTTTAGACACAATACGCAAAAAGAAAAAAGCAAATAAGCAGAAACAAACTTAAGGCTAAACTAAATAAGCACTAAGAATAAAAAAATAAGCTAACAAGAAGAGCTAAAACTAAGCTAAAATGACAGAATCACTTAAAGGGCTTTTAAACTTAAAATTTTAAACTAAAAATGCTAATAAGCTTAAATAAGCTCTAACCTAAGTTAAATAAGCTAAAAGGGCCTAAAACTAACCTAATAAGCAGGACTAAACATAAATAAAGCAAATCCAATAAGCCAATAAGCTCAGAAAAGAAAATAGCAATATTGCCCAAAACTATTAACCAAAAAGCCAAAGGGGCACTTTTTAGCTTATTTTTAAGCTAGTGAATGGATCCTTATGGCTTAGAGACTTGTAGCACTGAAAACTTATACAATAAGCTATCTAAATCATCAATCAAAACACATTTTGAAAATCAAATAAGCTGTTTAAAGGCTAAATGAAAAGGGATGTTTATTCAGTATGAGTTGAGTTTTTTAAGTTTTTGAAAAGACAAAAGCAAAAGTTCAGGCCTATTTTTAAGCAAGTGAATAAGTTTCAAAACCAAAATTAAGCACAAACAGATCAAGTTCATACACCAAAGAGCTTATGTAGTGAAATTCAAAACCTAAAACCTACTTTAACTATCTTAAAATTAAGATAAAAAAAAGGTGGTGTCTATACTTTTAAAAACAGAAAACTAACTTAATAGTTTTGACCTAAACCCAAAGATAACCATACCAAGCCTTAAGACTTTGTTTCAAAGCCTATTTAGACCAAAATGTAGTATAAACAAAATCTTAAAACAACTCAAGATCAAAAATCAAAATTTAAGCAGTTTTAGAAAGTTTTAGAACCACAGATTCAAGTATGTAATACAAAAAAGACTTGAAACCAAGTTTTGTCCCTAAAATACTTTTGAAAACATATTAAAACAACTAAAAATCCATGTCAAAGCTGGATTTCAAAATCACAAATGACTCAAACAACACTAACCTTAGTTAGTGCTGCTTGTGCCAAACACCCCTTTAAAATCTTAAAAACCATATTAAGCTAAAACAGATTAAACTTAGCTATGAATTGATAAAACAGATTAAGTACTAAGATAATTTAAGGCATTTAAGCAAAAACTTATGAAAAATAAGCACTCTACATTAAGCTAAGCTATCAAGCAGTTTTAACCAAAAAAAATAGACAGATTTAAAAAGAATTAGCATTAAACTATTCTAAACTCAAAAATAGACACATTAAGCAATATTAAGATGAAGTAAGTACATATAAGCAACAATAAGCACAATCAAGTAAATAAGCAGTTTAGCCAAAAAGCAGTTTGAAAGCATATAAAAGGAAAATGGAATAACCTGCTTCCATAAGCCTACAATGAAGAACCTAAAGCTAAAGGGATTCAACTTGTTGTCAATAAGCTGAATCCAAACCCATAAGCCCATTCATTATCGGCTTATCATCCAATAAGCTAACAATGAATTTTGATTTATAAAAGTAAGGACATTAAAGTAAAAGATAAGATTTTTAAAAAACTAAAATTTTATTAAATGAAATGGATTACAATGCTTTTGAAAAGAAAATAAGAAAATACAATAAGCTGTTACACTACTCCTAACTAAAATTACACTAGATAAGTTACAATGAAAAAAATGAATCCTATTTATAAAAAACTAAGGTGCAGGGGTCTTGAATTTGTGCTTGTTGTGTGAGAGGGTTGCAAAAATCATCTAAGCCCTTCATTCATCTTGCCCTCCAAGGTCTTCAATCTCAGCCCTTGATTTCTTGTTTCTTTTCTTTGCCGAATGAGATTGTTTAGGATTGCCAACATGGATTTGGTGTTTTGTGAGGTGGGGTTGGATGGGAAAGAGACGTTTTGGGGTGAAGGGTCGAAGGAAAACGATGGATGAATAGTGGTGGGGCTTTGGCGGGAAAGGTTTGATATAACTGGGTACTGTTTGTTTATTTTTAACGGGGTTAGGGGGTAAAAGGATGTGGGGTGTAAAGGGTTTTAAGGTGTAGGGGTCAATGGTGTTAGTCCTAAGGACTAACAGTGTTAGTCCTTAAGGACTAACTATGCAAAGGTTAAAAGGGTGTAGTGGGCTAATGTTGGTTAAATGTGTTTGGGCCTATGGATTGGGCCGGGTTTATATTAAAATGGATTTTGGACTTTTAAATCTTATAAGATTTATAGATAAAGGCTTAATGGGCTGACCCGGCCCATTAAATGGGTGCGGGTTGGCCCGATAAGATTTCTTCGGTTTCGGCTTCGTCTTTGACTTGTTGACTTTGACGCTCTTTCCAATTCCGTGCACGGTTTTGTCCGTTTTGGATTGATTTTTGTCTTTTTGTCCAATATCCGTTACCTGCACATCATAAATAGAAAAACACACATATATTTGGCCTTTTATGTCTGTTTTTTGGTCATTTAAACTCGTTTTATTAGGTAAAAGGTATGTGTATTTAAGCACATACCAAATACCTCGTGGGATGTCAGAGTACCCCTTTTTATAAGTGAGCCAAATATTATGTTTTCCTAATATTTTGCTCATTTCTGTTAGTGGGCCAAAGTGGGACCCTTGTCAGGCAAGGATCCGCTTATTAATCGTGATTTGCGGACTTAAGCTTGCCTAGCGAACTTTCGCTGTCTTACGGAAGCGTCCTCTGGAAGCCCTCTGTCCATCTTGCTGCCTCTGAACCGTTGCCAATTGGTATAGGCTTAGTTTTGGTTCATTGGGCCTTGTGATTGTTTCGTTGGGCTTGAGCCCTTATGCATGACTTACGTAGTCCAGGCCCAGTAGGCCTGCTATACGTATTATACGTCATCAGGTAACATATTCCAAGAATGCAAAACTCATCATTTTTTTATTTGTCTAAATTACAACAATCAGTTTTGGCATTGTTCAATAAAATCGTTTTAAGTGACCTCATGCAAAACTCTCTTTTAATAGTATAGATAGATTAGGATATGAACTATTAAAGTTACAAATATTAAGGTTCTGCAATACACCTCGTAGAAATCAATTTCATGAATGGAAAGTGACCCATCGCCATTTGTTCATCCTTATAGTTGAAGGCTTGAATCAAGTAAATCTCATGGATAAGCTGCAAAAATAACTTATATAAGCAACTAAAACCAAATCACATATCTAATTCCTTACTTTAATCAAAGCAACTTTAGAATGGCTTTATGTAAATGAAACATTTCATCGAACACTTAGTGGGCACTTAGAAACAAAAAAAATTACAGAGAACTTATGTGGGAATTATTGATACCATCTCTAACAACAAAACCTTACACAACTAAAATGAAGATGTAATAGTTGAGTCTGGAGTCGAAGACCGTCTAGAGTCAAGAGGATGTTAACCTGATTTGTTAAATAAAAATAAGATGAAATACGAGATGATGTAAATCGAGAGGTTCATCACCAGGAACAAAAATAAAATGAAGAACATGAAATTGACAAAGAAAACTGTAACTTTTAAGGAACTTGGAGACGCGGATTTGTTGCAAAGATAAAAGAGATTAAACATTTAAATTTTAAATTCTTGGTTATAGAGCCTGATTTTATTTTCAAGAAACTGATGACAGGACACTGCAAGCTGCAAAGCAATTTTTGTGAAGGGAAAAATATTATAAAAGAATATTGTTTTTGTTATTTATAATTAAAACAAAATAAATTACATATATTACATCAGCAAAATCGTAATTGTTAACTAACTAAGTGACACCTATGCAAAATGACATCAGCCAAAACTGCTATTTAATAGAATGTATAGATGGTGTACGAGTCAATGAAGATATCGGGTTTGTAGATTTATGTTGGGTTTCTACTTCACTTTGTATAGTTTGTGTGAAGTATTCTGCAAGCTTGAGAAGATGTGTTGCTGATTTCTTGCATGTTCCTCCGAACGGATATTCCTCAAGACTAAATGTTATGAAACAGTATAGAAGTAGTACTAATTGGCGTGGTTGGCTTCTTCTTCTACAAAATTCCGTTGTGCACTTTAAATTCCAAAGTTAGAAGATTTTTCGAGCTATATCAAAGTTTCAGAATCTGCTCAAGATACGGATATTGGTTTAGGGGGAAGCTGATTCAGAAACATCGTCAAAAAGGAGTATATGAAGAAAGTTTTTCAAGACATGTTGCATGAATTGGGGGGAAGTTAATCCAACTCATGCATATTACAATGGACCCTGAACAAGTAAAGATGGAGAGTATTCAGGCTGGGGTACAAGTTATGAAGACTAGAAGAAAAATACATAATCCTCAGCATTGGAAGCACATTAGAAGACTTTATTTTGTTGTATTTGTACTTGTTAGGAACATTGTAAGTAATTCCGTATATCTCCACATTAGGGGAAGATTGTTAGCCTTAAAATGTGAGTGCCATTTACAGAATTACAATAGTTACTATAGCAGTGACACATAAGGACCATTTATGTCTAGTTATGATAGATAGAAGTCACACGGGCTATATATACCCCACTAGAATTCACTAGGACGGTGAAGAAAACATTTGTATCATTTGTGTGTGTTTATTTCTCTCTCTAAAACACACACATCTTCCCATCTTAATTTCTCTTTCAATAATATGGCTTATCATCTTTTCTATCCTCCCCAACCTCCGGATCAACCCTAGTTTGTGAATTTTATATGTTAACACATAGATACCTATTTGACCCATAAGGTATCTTTCTTAACAGATATGTTCCAAATATGCTTGGTGGGGAGAACTTTATTCCATTCATGAAGGTGCTTATTCCCTAGACCTCCTTGGTCTTTTGGCCTGCACACTAGCTTCCAAGCAATCTTTGCTTTTCCTTTACACCTATCACCATCATTCCATAGAAAACGTTTCAAAACAGTATTAATGTCTTTCATAGTTATTTTGGGTAGAAGATACGCAGAATCCTAATATACATGTATGGACGCGAGAACAGATCAATAAGGTGTACACTGTCAGCATAAGATAACACCTTATTTTTCAATACTGAACTTTCCTTTTGAGTTTATCCAAAAGAACCTGACAATCAGTAATAGACAGCCTTTAGGCCAAAAGAGGAACTCCTAAATATTTCATAGGTAATTTACCCATAGCAAATGGCATAATGTTGAGAATTCTAGCTCTTTCACCTTCATTTAGGATTCTAAAGAAAATGGTGCTCTTATTCATGTTTGGCTGAAGGCCAGAGACCAGACTAAAGTTATCTAAAGACTTTTTAACCACTTCCACAGATCCACTATCCCCATGACATAGCACAAGAAGATCATCAACAAAGCATAAATGAGTAAGCATCATATCTTTACAACCCTGATGATACTTAAAGGAGTGACTCTCAAGAACATTCTTATGTATGACTAAATTGAAAAGATAAAGAGATATGGAGTCACATTGTCTTAGCCCTTTTCCACCTTTAAAATACATATATCTGTCACCATTGATACAAATAGAGTAACCACAAGAAGAGACACATGTCATGATCCAATAAACCATTTTGCTATGAAATCCAAATTTCTTTAGATTTTCACTTAGGAAATCCCAATTGACTGTATCATAGGCATTCCGCACATCAATTTTCATAACACACCTATTCTGTCTATTCTTCATGTTGTAACCTCTGAGCAACTCTTGAGTAATAAGAATGATGTCTTGAAAAAATATTCTTGGTATGAAAGCACTTTGGTTGACATTAACAAGCTTGATTAATCTAGACTTCATTCTATTAGTGAGAATTTTGCTGATACATTTGTATAAAACATTGCAACATGAAATTGGCCTGAACTCAGTTACTTTTGTAGGATTTGCAACTTTAGGAATTGATGCGATCGTCGTAGGACTTCTACACAAAGTTTTACAACTCCCTAGGAAGAGCACCTAACCGTTGTAGTAGTAGTATAGGCAAGACTCGGGGTTGTTATCGTTCTATAGGGGAATAGGTTGGGAAGGCTTGATTACGGTCTAACAAAATTCTAGGGATTGGGAGAAGATTATTTTTATGTTTTTATATTTTATAGAAAGCAAGTAAATCTATGGTTTGAAAGATTGGTTTGTTTAACTACTAACTAAACCAATTAATATCTAATCTACTGGGATAACTTTATGATAATTGGATGTATTTACTTAATCATGCATTACTTATCAGATTGCTTCTCCTAATCCTGCTGCCTTGCCACACTTGTGATGATCTGTGTAAGTATTTCCTAAGTCATGAACGGATTACACGAACCCGCCATCTATTTAATATTCCGTTAGGGAAACGCACAAGTAAGGTAGTATGAAGACTATTACAAGGCCCCTCATAAGAGTATATAAGACTGCGTGTGAAAATTACCTTAAGCGGGTTATACCATATAAGGGAGTAAGGTAGTATAAAGACGGTTATCCGATGGTTTCCTTTCTTTTGCACTCGCGTTTTCCCTAACGTGTCTACTGGGGATACATACAAGCTGGTTTTCTAAAAAGTCTATACGCTGTTACATTCATTAGCTAAAGTAACAGTATCAGACTACAATCCGATTTCATGCAATCATAAGCAAATACAAAGGAGGGTTTGCCTCGCATGTTTGTAATGAAAGGAAGAAGATAAATCAATCACACATCACATAGACTCATATTGGAATGTAGTAATGATAAATAACTAACTTGAATTTTTATCATGGATCCAAGGTAGTACAATAGAGTTTTGAGGCCTTAAAAATGACCTATAAAGCGTTCGTACTCCCTACAAGTTATACAAAGTTACACACCTGGAAACCTTAAATTGGTTATTTTTTATATAGATATCGCTAGACTGCGTTCGAGCTATACTCCTGGCGCCGTCGCCAGTAGATGGTTCTAGATCCACTTTAAGTCGGCCATGTCCTGACGCTGTCGCTGAATTTCTGACGTCGTCACCATAAATGTCATGACGCCGTCTCTAGGCTCTGAGTGAATAATTCTTCATGGTTCTTGGTGTAGATTCGTAGTATTGTCCGTTTCTTCTCCAAATGAGCCAAAGTCACGTGTTATTTCTCTACAATTGTCATCAAGTGCTAAAAAACCTGAAAACAAATGATTAAGCACATAATCTAGGCATATTTGCATGATTTAGGTGGTTAAATGACCCTGAAATAGTGTATAAAATGACACCTCATCAAATACCCCTACACTTGGGATTTGCTTGTCCTCAAGCAAATGAGCTTTTCCTTACTAGACAATATACATTAGAGGGTCAATTAAAACCTACTCTTTTAAAGTATTTTATAACACAACATTTCTAGACCTCGCAATTACAAGCACAGAATGTATATACTAGCACCTCAAATACAGTGTTGTGATTCTCTTCTTTCTCTCGGGTGTTATCAATAAAATTATAACATAATGAGGAAACGATAAAAAGCAACACTTTTACCTGTTCATAGCATATAAATTACCATACGCTTGGTAATGGAGCAACTCCTTCGTAGGCGCAAGCATTATTTATTACTATCTAAGAGGTCTTTTAAAGGGTTGTAGGGTGTAGGTGTAAGATAACATATATGGAAAACGGATGGGATACATTTGGGTGGGTTTGGTGAATTTGGAGTGGAAGGGTTAGCTAATTGTTTATACAAATACACGTTGGTTTGGTTTCTAAGCCAAGAACTCGGACATAGATATACAAACTCTACACAACTCTACATCAATCTCTTTTTTTTCTTAACTCTAATATAAACATAAACATAAGCAAATGGCAGCCCGTGCATCTTTTTCACTTTTTTATATATTTTTTTATTCTTTTCTTTTCTTTTTCTCATTTTTTTCGTACACTTTTGTCTTGCCATTGCTTAAACATATAATACATCATGGGGGTTTATAGATACGCCTCTACACTTGAACTTTTACATACTCAATTATTTATAATCTAACTAATGACTCGATTTAAGGTGGATCAACATAACATGGAGCTTATTAAGCTCTAGTCAGGGGGTAAATACATTACTTCGTCCCCATTCTTCATAAGATGAATACTACCAATGAACCTAAATATGTCCCAAAACAGTATTTACAAGGATAAAGACTTAGCAACCGGTACTCAAATAATTAACTTGGGTTAAACACAATAATGTACTAAAAGGCGAAGTACATAAGGGTAGTAGAGGGATTTGGGTGTACGATTGGTTTTTTAGGATGACAATGCTCCTTCATTAATATGTTCGGCCTATATTACAAAAAAATATGAGAAACCGCCCCCCGTAAAAAAGGATAGGATCTTTACTCAGGGGTATTACACTAAAAATGAGGGTGAACTGGTAAGGGTGTGGGTTAGTTATTATAGTCGATCGTAGACCATAATCACAATTAAGGGTTTAAAATCATGGGTTTATTCTAGTGCTCTTTCTAGCAAATTCCCAAATTACTTACATGCTAGTCTGGGTTACATCACAAAAAACAAGTCTAGAATTTAATATACTACCGGTACACTCATATGATTCTTTAAACCGATCTCAATGTTTAGACAAAGGTGACACAGATCATATGCATAATCGGTTAACGACAAAATAGACAATATGTCTGCATTCGTAACCTAAACTCGAATTTCTAAAAGGTGGAATCCATTTGGGTATCTATAATGGATACACCGAATTCCTATAGATCTAATAGGCGAACCTCATATTTTTAGGTGGAATTTTGAGGGTTTTTTTGTGTAGTCATACGCTTATTCCTATCTATGAGAGCTATTAATTACTTGGTTTTTTGTCAGTCAGTGTATATAAATTTTTAAATTTTTGGATCAAACATTACCGTCTATGTATGTTTCGATATATTACTCATCATTTTAAGGACAAAGCAAATGGAAATTGAAGGAATAGTTTCTAAGGCTTATTTCCCCTTACACTTAAGTTGAACATTGTCCCCAATGTTCTAATAGAAGTACCGTATAAAAAACGAATACAGGGAAAAGAAAACAAGTAAAAGAAACTAGTACTCCTTGGTTTGCTCAATAATGAAGAAGAAACATGCGATAGCTGGTTAAAGCATCCTCCAAGAATCGTCTAATGAAAACATCCTAAGATCTTCCAAGCTTCTTCTTGTCTAATATAACCTGTAATCAAAGACAAAGACAACTATACCAAGCATAAAATCGGCTGGATAGATAAATATACAACAAGAATTTAGGGTTTCGACTCTACGAAAGCAGTAAAGATAGAATGAGAGTAATGATATAATTATAGGTTTTCTGCAGGTTTACAAAAGAACTACAAATTTTAAATATTGCACATTTTATTTTTCAAAAATACTAGAAAAACTTTGAATTTTTACATAGATGGAGACGCGACACCTTTAGGATAAATTCTGACGCCTCGTCTCTTGCATTTGTATGAAAATTTCTTTTGTTTTTTTTTATGAGAATTTTTCTTGCACTTCATTTTTATTAGTCAAATCTGAAGAGAGCACTGCATAAAAACTTAGAATTAATCATAACAATCATATGACTCGAAACTAACACGAATTAATCTAAACAATTTATTTTAAATGTTTGAATTAGTTCTAAAAACTGGATATTTCCCCTACACTTATTTTGTTGCAAAATACCTTTGATTGCAAATAAGACGAAGTTATAAACAAAACAAAAGCATGATTACAAATAATTCAAGCATAATAAAACAAATAATAAAAAATGAATAAAACACATGACACTCCTAATTGGGGAAAAGTCCATATGGGTTGCCTCCCCAACAAGGTTTTCTTTATTTACGAGTCTTGTAGCTAGACTCGAAGTCACACGTCTTTACGTGACTTCTCCTTCATCATCCATCCCAGTTAAGTATTCAGGTCCGAGCTTAATGGTGTCTTTATAAAACCCGTCTTCTAAGTCGGATGGCTTCCTACATCCTCTATCATAGTCGTCCTCACTAAGTATTACCCTAGATGATAATAAGTCATGACCCTCGCTGGATAGTTCGTTCCTCTCTAGGTCCTTATATGGTGTTTTAAAATTGATCTCTTTAGTTTTGTCCGTAAAAGTTATGAACCCCTATTTTCTTTTTATAGTTAGGCAGGAGATTTCAATGAAGGGTCGTCCAAAGATCAAGTGGGACAAGCTAGGGTCGATTTTAGTCTCAGTATTTTCCAAAATGGTAAAATCTATGATGTAACTTATATTTCCTACAAATACGTGCATGTCCCTTCCTAATCTTACAAAATTTCTTCCCCTGTACTCATATCTATTCTTTCTAATAGAGTTATAATAGGCCAAGGACTTGATGTTCATGGGTAGGTCAACATCAATATATGCGTTAGCAGTGAATTTGTGTCCTATCATGCAGGGAATTTTAAGGTTTCTTGGGTCACCCTTTTTGATCCTAAAGTCGTAATTAAGTAAGCATTTAGGCATTTCCTTAATCGATTCATAAACAAATTCCTCACTTGTGTCGACTAAATATAGAGGTTCTTCAACATCTAACCATTCAATTCCCTCGTCATCTTTGTTAGATCCTAAATTATCAACAGCAGCTATGTCTTTCCGCTCTAGCAGTGGCGTATCTCTTCGTTCTTCAATGTATGCAAGGGTATTAGTGTCTTCGAGGTCGCCCTCTCTTTCTTGCTTTTCTTCCTCATCCATGCTATCACGGGAGTCATTTTGTTGCTAGGGATATATCATGATAGTGTTGATTGAACCATGGATATGGGTTGAGCATAATGGTTCTTCAGTTGGGTAAGAACGAGCAGACAAAACTGGGGAAGTACTCAGTTTTGGGTTCTTAACCGTGTCGCTAGGTAGTGTGCCCGCTATTCGGTCGGTGATGGCCTTCAACACTGTGTCGATTTTGTTGGTCATCTCATTCTGTTGTTGTTTGAAATCGGCTTCAAACTTGGATAGTCTAGCGTCTTGAGATGCCATGAAGTTGGATACCAATCCTTCTAGATTTGATTAATTATTAAAGCTTTGAGGATGATTGTTGAAGGAACGGTTCGGGATTGAACCGATTAGGTGGGTTTGAAAAATTATTTTGGGAATTTTAGGGTTTTCACCACCTAAGGTTTGGGTGACTTTTCCATGACGGATTATAGGTGTCACAAAGATTGTTTTGCTTAGGCTTAAAAGTGTACCACTTACTTCCCGCTTCGTTGGTACGCGAGGATGCGTATTCAACAAAGGATTGTTCGGGATCTTCCATGCAATACTGAGTATCGTGGGGACCACTGCAGATCTTACATGAGGTAGTGATATTGTTCACTTGAGTAGGTTGCGTCAAAGCAAGATGAGCTTCCATCAAGCGTTGAACTTGATTTTTGAGCTCGATGAGATGGCAGTCAGATGTACTCAGGACACCTTGAGGCAAAGTGACTGCCTTGACTGGCTTAGCAAAATCCCTTGGTTCGTTCCAACTTTCGTTGTCATAGAGGGCGAGGTCTTCTAATAAAGCCTAGGATTCTTTGGCGTTTTGGTCACGAAGCTTACCACCGGCCGACTGGTCAATGGTTCGTCTTGTGACGGGATTGGCATGGTCAAAAAAGATTTGGACTTGGAGCCAAAGGTCGATTCCATGATGAGGGACTTTTTGTAGTAAGTCCTTAAAATAAGTCCATGCTTCTGAGAGAGATTCTCCATGATGTTGTTGGAACATCAGGATATCGTTGTGAAGTTTTGCAGTCCTTCCCGGTGAAAAGAATTGAGCAAGGAAACGAGTAGTAAGATTCTCCCATTTGGTGATGGATCCT
The DNA here is from genome assembly GCA_026074375.1 of Tanacetum coccineum. Lineage (NCBI taxonomy): Eukaryota > Viridiplantae > Streptophyta > Magnoliopsida > Asterales > Asteraceae > Tanacetum > Tanacetum coccineum. The sequence goes on from BQNB010085068.1 coordinate 18,483, forward strand.
GCTGGAAGACGTTCAAGCCAATTGCTAGCTTGATCGCGAAGGGAAAATTGAAATAAACGTAAGCACGTTCTTTCCCTGTTTTCACCATCAAGGTCAAGTGAGTCCACAAGTTTTAAGAAATCCTTGAGGTGTTTGTTTAGATCCTCGGACCAAAGTCTGTGGAACGAGCATCCGTTTTGCACCAACCAGATGGTGTCGGATCGAAGAGGTACCACGTTGTTCCCTACGGGGAGCTCGATGGTATTCCTGTAGCCTTCGTGGCTAGGTTTGGAGTAGTCTCCAAGAGTACGGATAGGATTCTCGTCTCTCGTGGAGGTTGACAAGAAGGGGTTACGAAACAATTAACACAAAGAAAAGATAGACTACGAGAAAGCTAATATACATAATTAAATTCTCACTTGAAAGGATTCAAGCGAGTAGAACTAAGTTAAACTATGATCAAAACCTAACTATTCCCTGGCAGCGGCGCCAATAACTTAATGCGGTCGTCGTAGGACTTCTACACGAAGTTTTACAACTCCCTAGGCAGAGCACCTAACCGTTGTAGTAATATAGGTAAGATTTGGGGGTTGTTATCGTTCTCTAGGGGAATAGGTTGGGAATGCTTGATCACAGTCTAACAGAATTCTAAGGGTTGAGAGAAGATTATTTTTGTTTTTTAAATTTTATAGAAAGCAGGTAAATCTATGGTTTAAGAGGTTGGTTTGTTTAACTATTAACCAAACTAATTAATATCTAATCTACTGGTGATAACTTTATGATAATTGGATGTATTTACTTAATCATGCATTACTTATCAGATTGCTTCTCCTAATCCTGCTGCCTTGTCACACTTATGATGATCTGTGTAAGTATTTCCTAGGTCATGAACGGATTACACGAACCCGCCGTCTATTTAATATTCCGTTAGGGCAACCCAAAAGTAAGGTAGTATGAAGACTATTACAAGGCCCCTAAGAGTATATCAAATGCGTGTGAAATATCTTAAGAGGGATCAACCATATAAGGGGGTAAGGTAGTATGAAGACTTTTACCCGATGGTATCCTTTCTACGCACTTGCATTTCCCTAGACGTGTCTACATTGATACAGACAAAAGCTGGTTTTTTAAAGCCTAACATGCACACTCATCAACAAGAAGCAACAGTAATAGAATCTACAATCCGACTTTCATGCAATCATAAGTAAATACAAAGGAGGGTTTAGCCTCGCATGTTATAATAAAAGCAAGAAGATAAATCAATCATACAACACATAGACATATTGAATGATTAATAATAAACAACCTTACTTGAATTAAAACATGGATCCAAGGTAGTACAATAGGGTTTTGAAGTCCTAAAAACGACCTTTAAAGCTGCTATGAAAGCTAGGGTTCGTCTCCCTAAAGTTATACAAAGTTACACACTTAAAACCTTAAAATTGGTTTTGTATATATAGAGATATCGCTGCGACGGCGTCGCTTTGTACTCCTGACGCCGTTGCCACGTAGATGGTTCTAGATCCACTTTAAGTCGGCCACTTCCTGACGCCGTCACTGAATCTCTGACGTTGTCACCGTAAATGTCATGACACCATCGCTTTATGGTTATGACGTCGTCTCCAGGCTCTGAGTGAATAATTCTTCATGGTTCTTGGTGTAGATTCATAGTCTTATTTGTTTCTTCTCCAAATGAGCCTTAGTCACGTGTATTTCCTCCAAATACCATCCAAGTGCTAAAAACCTGAAAACAAACAATTAAGCACATAATCTGGGCATATTTGCATGATTTAGGGGGTTAAATGACCCCGAAATAGTATATAAAATGACACCTCATCAAGAATCAAGGTTATAAGAGTAGCATTCACTTCCCTAAGAAGCTTTCTTGTGTGAAAAAATTCCTTCACTACCAAACACACTTCATTACCAACAACATTCCAAGCTTTCTTAAAAAAGTGAATGTATAACTATCTAGCCTAGGGGATTTGTTATCACTAATATCAAACATTTTAGCTTTAATTTCCTCATTAGTAACAACAATTATCCTCTCAGCTTCTTCATTAGTAAGAGTCTTAGTAAACAGGTTATTAATCTCACTTAATGGGACAATAGTGTTAGGCATTCCCAAAACCTGATAAGAGTATTGGACAAAAATAGGAACAATTTCATCACCAGTGTATCTTCTTCTTTGATCATCACAAATGCATTAACCCTTTTAAGTTTTCTTTTGCTTCTAATTACTTTATGAAAATATGCACTATTTTTTGTCTCTAACACTTACCAATCAACTTTGGCTTGTTGAAAAAGAAGCTTTTCTTCATCCATAACAGCCTCAGTAAACTCTTTCAAAATCTCACATTCCATCTTCTTTATATCTTTATTAAAAAGGTCCTTGTCCATCATACTTTGGCTTTCTTTAGCTGATATCTCAACTCATTGACTTTAGTAGAAAGATTACCATTCCTTCAGTTAAGTTTGTTCATGAGTAGTTTGAGAGCTTTCAGCTTTTTAACCACTTTGAACATATGAAATCCAAGGAACTCGGTACTCCATCCTTTACATACATTGGGTAGAAAGTCATCTTTATCAGCTATGTAGTTAGTGAATCTAAAAGCCTTGAATTTCTTATCAACTTCATTAAGGATAATCAGGATTGCAAGGCAATGATCAGATGACATATAAGGAAGAAACAAAGCATAAGCCTTACAAAACTTTTGCAACAAGCCATCATTCATCACAACTCTATCCAACTTTTTAAATATGCTTGTAGTAGGTTGTTGAGGAGATTTAGACCATGTATAGAAGAATCTAGTACTCTTCAAATCATCACTTTCACATGCATCAACACAGCTTTGGATTCACTCCAATCATTAGTTACAAGAGAGCTTCTTGTAGAATGTTCTTCAATTTTAAGGGTTACGTTGAAATCTCCCATAAGAATCCATGGATCACCATTAGTAAATCTTTTTTGCATTTCCAATTCCTTTCATAGATTCCTTCTTTCTTTTCCCGAGTTAGTAGCATAAACAAAACTACAAAACAACTTGATCCTACCATTAGCAGACTTTATTAAACAAAAAACAGACTATTTGGACATGTAAATAACCATGACATTAACCGCATTCTGATTCCACCCCACTAAATTCCTACAGCCTCTATCACTATACACCATGTTAGAAACCCAATTCCATTTACCAAAAACAAAATTACCAACTTTTGTTACTTTATTCTTACTTAGACGAACTACACATACATGCAACCTTTCTTCTCTAATCAAATTATGTACTTCTTTTTACTTAGTAGAAGTACTCATTCCTCTGATATTCCAAGACCCTACTTTAAATGGCAACTTATCCATAGAGAATAGGTCATTTATCACTTACTACATTCTGTGATAATCCATTCACTTCATTGGCTCTCACTAGTTATGCAACCACATTCTCATTCTCCAATACATCCTCTATATCACTGATTCTATTCTTTTTTTCTTTTCCCCCATATTTCTTTCCTAATTGTATTTAAAGTACTTCAACATTTCCTGATTCCATTTCTTAGTATCAATCATAGTGGGTTGTCTCATATCTGCAAGGAATTAATCCACAATCCCTTTCCCACTAAATTTACTTCTTGCCTCTTCCTCATGTGTTTCAAGAACTAAGAACTTGTTATTACCTCTGCTAGTCTCACCCCTTATTCCTTTAGAACTCTAAACTTTGTTATTAGGGACTTGTTTTCTAGTAGCATTCAAACAATTCATGTACTTATTACCACCTTCACCATTAGACCTCTACTTATTTAGGTACTCATCACTGTGATTTTTCTTGGTAATCATAGGCGGTTTTCCATTTCTTGCATGAGTATTCACATTGATGTATTGCCTCTTACTCCTATCAGCATTATTGATTCCATTCCTTATGTTTCTGACATTATTAAATCTCCCATTAGCTCCCTTAGTGCCTTCTCAATTGACCTTCCTACTATCATTTTTCTCTTCATCACTTCCATTCTCATTACTATGTTTACATTTTCCATTCTTATGCCCAAAAATAGAACATAGCTAACATAAATCAGGTTTCCACATGTACTTAACATTCACAAACTTTGATCCCTTAACTTCAAACTTAGCATTGCTATACATATACACGAGTTCAATTTTCTCCATAAAACCTCTTTTAGCACTAACTTACATAAGTATTCTAGCATAGCCTACCTTACCTCTTCCATATTTACACAAATTTGCAGTCATTACATCCATGATTAGTGGCTTACCTAGTCTACTTGTTATGGCACTCAGACCTTTATCAGTCCATGTTTCCATTAGAACATTATGCAGCCTAATCCATAATGGGAGTACATCAGGTTCCACCTTATCCAAACACACCTCATGGTTTCATTTTTACACAAATATAGGTTTATTATGCACAAGTCATGGTCCATTTTCAAGTAAAAATTGCAATCCCTCTTTGTGATGAAATTTGAACAGGAACACACCATTACTGTGAGGTACAATATCACCAACACCATTTTTACTCCACATTCTTCTTAGATTATATCTAAGCTCACCTGTGGAAAACTAGAAGGGGGGTTGAATAGTTTACCGCTTTTTAAATTTAAGTTTTATGTATGTTTGTAAATCTTAGATTCGACCTTTTTGTAAATTCAATGCTTGCACAATATGAACAATGTAAATATATGAAATGATAAAATAAGACAAGAGATAAGAGTAAGAACAATCAAACCACAACGCGAGGATTTATAGTGGGTCGGATTGTAGATCCTTTTATTGTTGCTTCTTGATTGATGATTGTGCGCGTTAGGTTCTAGAAAACCAGCTTTTGTCTGTATCGCTGTAGACACGTCTAGGGAAACGCGAGTGCGTAGAAAGGATACCATCGGGTAACAGTCTTCATACTACCTTGCCCCTTTATATGGTTGATCCCTCTTAAGATATTTCACATGCATTTAATGTACTCTTAGGGGCCTTGTAATAGTCTTCATACTACCTTACTTGTGCGTTGCCCTAACGGAACATTAAATAGACGGCGGGTTCGTGTAATCCGTTCATGACCTAGGAAATACTTACACATATCATCACAAGTGTGACAAGGCAACAAGATTAGGAGAAGCAATCTGATAAGTAATGCATGATTAAGTAAATACATTTAATTATCATAAAGTTATCACCAGTAGATTAGATATTAGTTTAATTAAGTAGTTAAACAAACCAACCTCTCAAACCATAGATTTACTTGCTTTCCTATAAATATAAAAATACAAAAAATAATATTCTCTCAACCCCTAGGATTTTGTTAGACCGTGATTAAGCCTTTCCAACCTATTTCCCTAGAGAACGATAACAACCCCCAAGTCTTGCCTATACTACTACTACAACGGTTAGGTACTCTGCCTAGGGAGTTGTAAAACTTCTTGTAGAAGTCCTTTACGACAACCGCATCAACTTGGGGATCAATTTGTTAAGAATTTTGAATGGGAATTAAGAAACAACTTATGGTATAGATTCAATGCAAAGATGACCGATTTTGACGTTAAGTCATATAGAGCATGAATAGTTATTGAGGAATGTATTAACCAAAATTTGACTTATGTAAAGTCAATTTAGCAAAATTTACCAAGTGACGTATAGTCCTTGTGAAAAATTTAGAAACAAACGTGTGAAAATGTTAGTGATGCTAGAAATTTAGTGGATATAATACGATTTTAAAAGTATGATTATGAGTTAGAATGATTAAGGTTGTGAAACCAAATAGATTGTAGCAAGTGCAAGTATATATATTAGCATTATGAGATAAAAGGAGGTTTAGTGATGTAAGATAAGTTTTGTGAATGGTCGCAAGTGCTAAGCAAATAAGATTTCTGAAACCAAATCTAGATAAGGGGGTAGATTTGTTACACCTCGAAACCGGTTTTCAGTATGTTATTTACTGGAATGTCATCAAATAGGTTTGACTATGACCTTATACTTTGAAAGGCATTACGTGATTGGTTAGTCAAACTCGGTAGTCAAACTATAAGTGTAAATATTATGTAAATTATTTTAGAAAGATTAATGTGTCACAATCATGAAGGAATGGCACTTAAGGGACCATAGTTGCCAATTAGGCAAACTAATAACTACCTTTTTGCCTAGAAAATCCTAGGCATTCTAAAGTCTTTTATAAGACTTCTAGTGCGTTCATGGGGGTGTGTGTGTGACGAGCCAAAAAGAAAAGGAGGGAAAACACCACTAGTGATGATCATGTGATGGTTTTAAGGATTTCAATTCAAGAGTAAGCCTAGCAATGATTCATATGCAAGTAAGTAACCTTTATTTGAGTTAAATTGGTGATTCAGAAGTTAAGGTTTATGAGTTGAATTAGGGATTTGTTAGGTAAAAGATGATATACGATTTAGGATGGAAATTAGGTATATTTAATAGGTTGGGTAAACCCTTGTTAAACTATGTTGCTTTTAT
>BQNB010085069.1:0-28571 GCA_026074375.1 Tanacetum coccineum
TAAACGTAAACAGGTAATTAGTAGTAAATTTTCATTTCGAAATTTATATCACTTCAAGGTATGAATAAATAAATGCTTAATACATTTTATTATCAAATGATATTTTTATACAACCTCACACTTTTATAAAAATGTTGTAAACATTTTTATAAACATTACAAAACATTTTCTACAATTAAAAGAAATATTTTATTCAACATAAACATTTTGAAATTCAAATTTTCGAACCTAAAACGGCTAGAAAAGTTCTAGAAAAGTTCTAGAAAATTCCCCCTACACAAAATACAAACTAGGGAGCCCCTAGTCTAGGTCGGCCCCCTTAAATACACAGGCGGCCCCCTTAATTTTAAGGGGACCGCCCACCTATTTAAGGGGACCACCCATAGACTGACGCTCCTCCAGTTTGTCCTATAAATACTAGACTTTTTCTCACTATGTTCTCACGTTTTGCACTCATTCTTTCTGCTCAAAACAACCCACGTATCTTCTCTAAAATTCTTTGATCATTTAATCATAAAGCTTTGTTTCTAAGTGATCCAAGCTTAATTCCTCAAGTGTAAGAGAAGAATACTTCCATCATCAAGTGAAGAAGTATTACACCTTAGTGTGTATTGCAACCTTGTTGCATTCATATTACATATTTGTAAATCAATTGTATATCTTGTATTTGTGTGTAGTAGCTAGATCTTGGCGATCTTTATAAGTATAGTTAGATCGTGGTGATCTTACCAAGTAGTGTTAGATAGTTGTGATATAAGTAGTGTGGTGAAGTAAAGTCTTGAAGTTGTGAAGAAGTCTTAAAGTTGTGAAGAAGTCGTGAAGTTGTGAAGTCATGAACAAGTAGTGAAGTCGTGTTGTGATAGATTGGTTCTAGCTAAGATTAGAACTCGACATTTAGCTTTGTGTCGTAAATCGGTGTAAGCAACGTTGTGTACGGTTTTCTCCGCCATAAGGGAGCTTGTTGACATAGTGAAGAAAACTCTCGAGTTAGGTGCTCGGGGAGTGGAGTAGGGCGAAGAGGTGCTTCGTTACCGAACCACTATAAATCCTCGCGTTGTGGTTTGATTGTTCTTACTCTTATCTCTTGTCTTGCATTATTTTCTCATATTATCTTATTAATTGTTTAGATAAGTATATTGTTTATATTGTGCAAGTGTTGAATTCACATAAAGTCGAATCTAGAATTTTTATAAACACTTTAAAACCTTAAATTAAAAAGCGGTAAACTATTCAACCCCCCCCCCCTTCTAGTTTTCCACATTTCACATAGAAGAAAAATAAGAACCAACACCCTCTAAACATGCTTGGAGGGTAGTATTTATAGCATAAGGGAGTTGGCCGAACTAATGGACTTTAGCCTGACACCTAGGCCCAATTAGCTTAATATCGTTCCCGTAAACTATGTTTTCCTATACACGGCTCGGGAATATATAACGACCATCACTTTACTAAAAATGAGGCTAACAAATTGTGTCATGATCATTGTCCTTAGTGTTAGATTTTATGATCTTTGTTTCCCTAGGCTCATCTCATTTATTTAAAATGGTGATTGTGTTGATGAAATGAACGCGTTTGGGAGAAGATAAGTTCCTAATTGGTTCTCCTAGAGATGATCGAGATAGATATTTTGGAGAGAATAATTTTGAGGGGCTGTTAATCCACTTGTTTGGATGTGCCCATTTTCATTGACCGTTAATGTTTTAACTTGAGGTTGGTCTTTTTGAAATTTATTTGTTTGTTTGAAACATAATTTGACGGCATTGATCGAATTGTGGATACGAGATGAGCATTGGGGATCTTCTATTGAGTAAGAACGAGCAGACAAAACTAAAGAGGTGGGGTTAACATTCAGTTTTGGGTTCTTGGCCATATCACTTGGGAGTTCTCCCATCATTCGATCATTGATGGCCTTTACGAATGTGTCAATTTTATTGGTTAACTCGCCTTGTTGTTGTTTGAAATCAGCTTCAAACTTAGACACTCTAGCGTGTTGGGATGCCATAAAACTAGACACCAACCCTTCGAGATTTGATTGATTATTAAAATTTTGAGGGTTGTTGTTGAAGGGGCGGTTCAGGAATGAACCGTTGGGCTGAAAACGATTAGGTGATTGATATTGATGTTGACTTTGATATGCGTACCCAAACTTCTTGTTGACTTTGATGCTTTGAACACTTCTGATGTTAAGCTTTGAGTAGACTTCATGTAGAGACTTATGATTGATATTGCCTTTGTAGAACCAATGACGATGTTCATCCCAGTGGTAGATTCCCAGTTCAGCATCTCTGTTGTTCTTTTGAATACTCGGTCTCCATAGAGTTGGAATCTTTCTTCAATTCCTTAATCTTCATATCTGGCAGCCTTGATCTTGGTTACTAAGAAAGTGTACGTGCTTTCTTTTGTTCCATACTTCAGATATTCTAAGTCATGGTTAAAGAAGTAGCTCACTGGAATTCTCTTTCTACCGGGAGGTCCTGTCAAGGGTAATGGTTTATTTAGGTCATTATGAAACCTGTCACTCCAATCGATCTTGTCTGTCAAAGCAAGGTGGCATTGGTCCATGTTGTACTCAAGCTGTATACTGTTTTTGCACGTTCCTTTGAGGAGTTTGAGTGTTGGACCTTCTACATCTTCTTTAGTGATCTTGTCTTTCTTGAATATTTTCTTCACTAGTTTACCAAATAAAGTCATAGAGCCATCCTTATACTCAAACTCTTCTGGTTCCTCTTCAGCATCGACAAGCACATTAAACTAGTTTTGTACAGGAAGTTCTTCTACTGTTTTTTGAAACCATTCAGGATTATCTTTGCCAAGGACTTCTTTAGTCTGAGCTTCATGTTCTTTGTCATGTCTTGGTTTATCAGCATCATCACCTCTTTCATAATGTGGGGGTTCCTCTGAACTTTGCTTTTCTTGGAAGAAGACTCACCAGCATTTTTTTGCCTTCTCTTCTTATTTTTCTCCCCCTCATGATCTTTAGGAGGATCCTGAGCATCGTGAGGTCTTTTGTAATGAGATGGCATATCACCTTGTGTAGAACTTTCATCAATATCCATTGAGTTGATCAAGGAATTGTATAAGTCAAGATGTTTCTTATGATTAAGAAATGAACGACTATTCTGCGTCTTGTCATATAACATTTTCTTCAGTTCATATTATGTAAAGGTGACTGCAGGAGTAGAGGAAGACTGGAACATGTTGATCGGGTTCTTCTTTAGTACATCACGAACCATTTTTTCTAGTCTTGGTTAGACTTAGTCGGAGACAGCTTTTGGAAGGAACTTTGGCAATTGATTCTTGACTTCTTTGAGAACATTTGCTTGAACCGATTCTTCAATGATTTCAGCATGATTCTTTTGCTTAAGATTAGACACCCTCTGCATGACTGCTTTCTTCCAATCATTCTTCTTCTTAATTGCATTTGCCGTGTCTTTGCTCGTTTCTTCTTAGTCTTTGTTGGTGGTGTAGCTGGTGAAGTTGAATTGTCTTGTTCTTGTGTTTCATGAATTGTTTCAAGGATTGGAGAAACCGTCGTTGTTGTAGCCTCAGTGTATGATGGTTCATTTAGTAGCTCAGACATCTGAATGTCTTTGGGATCTTTCAGGAATCTTGTGTAATCTTCGGCTAAAATTGTAGTAACACTGGGACTTGGGGTTGGAAATGATTTCGGTGGTTCTCCAGTTCCTTGTCATGTGGCTTGATCACAAAATCTTCTTTCTGATCATCAGCGTTATCAAATTCTTTGTCAGACTCATCAGATTCAGTACTTTCATCATCAGAAGTAGACTTGTCACTTTCATCTCCATGTTCAGAATCATTGTCACTTTCGTCATGATCTGAATCTCTTTCACTTTCAGTCTTGTCATCAGTATCAGATGAAGAGGAGCTGCTATGATATGGATATTCTGGTGCTGCACCCGAACCTTCTCATGTATCTTTCCTCTTGATTTCTTTGAGAATTGCTTGCTTCTTGCTTTCTTTGCCTTGCTTCTTCACGTTCAACAGTAACAGGGTTTCAGGTGAAGGTTGTTGCTTAGCCTTGAGCTTGACTTTTAGGTGTTCATAACCTTCATCTACCTCTTTGTTGACTTTTTGTTCCAGCATAATTCTGGTATATATGTGTTTGGTTCGACGTTCCTTCTATTGATGTTGAGTTTCTTCTATACTGACTTGCTTAGCATACTCAAGTACACTATCAGGATCAGACAATACATTATCATCACCATTAATTGATCTCTTACGTCTTGGCACAACATTTTTCTTCCTCTTAGGTGTGGGAATATCACCTTTTCGCATCAAACCTTTGCCCATTACATCCTTAGGAGTAGCTTGTCCCTTCGGGTATTTGGTCACATAGTTCATATACGCCTGTGACTCCTTGATTTCACTGCTCATCATAGCTTCAGGTATTGGAATTCCAAAAGTTAGCATGCGTTCACCCTTAGCTACATACTTTAATTTCTATAACTGTGCTTCATTAGCAATCAAGTATGGTGGAGAATCTAAGCGTTTGTTCAAATTAGGATGTTGTGATCGAAGATGTAGGATAATGAGTTTGGTGAATCTTGGATACAGTATTGTTTCATGCTTAGCTGCTAGGTTCTTGTGCTTGTTGATTTGGAACTGAAAGTATTCCCATAGCAACTGGGCAAAGTTCACATGAGCATATGTGACTATTCCCCACAAAATTTGCGTAATTAATTCTCATGCTTTATCAATCCTTGAGGCCTTCCCCATTAATCTCTTGTTAAGAATGCTCATGATTGTCCTTCATGGTTGATGCAGCTTGTTCACCACCACTAGAGAAATAGTAGTTAGTGTATCAGCATACCCCAACCTTTTGATGAAGTAAACAAGTTCATCTTGTACAGGTAGTGGGATGAACTATATGTTGGGTTATCTTGGTGAGATTTGCAATGCATTACGAATTACCTCATTTCCAATTTCAAACTGTTGAGAGTCCAAGACAAAGAAGTATTTGTTGTTCTGTTTATTCTTATAGACAGTATGCCAAAAATGTTGCATGTAAATCACAAGAACGTTAGTGGAGAGATTTATTGCGTTGTAGATTGTGTTGTTCTTGAGGACCCCAGATTGATATCAAAGAGAGGCTCATCTTGTGTGTCATCTGGATCAGTCCTCACATTGCTCTTGTTGGGAGGAAATCTTAAGTTGGTGGGACACAGCTCCTCTTCACTTCTCATAGGTTGTTGAGCCATTTCAAATACTGAGACATAGAGATCAAGGAGTTAGTGTCACAAGAATACAAACTTAAGAATATATTTTAACATTTTTTTCTCTTTCCACTCCGTCTGTTCTATATGATTGAGCATTTCTTTTTGATATATTTTTCTCATTTTCTTTCTAACGTGTCTTTTACTTGCTTTTGCTGATACATGTCGTATGCTTTATTCTTTTTATTTCATTTGTATGTTCTTGCTTTTCTTTTTTGAACATACACTTATTTTCTTTTTCATGTACGGTTTTGTCTCTCCCGTTTTGTTTTTAGTTAATCCTCACTTAAATCGTTTAGATAATATTTCTACTAAATAAAATATAGAAGACGAACGAGATAATTGATATTTCTCATGCTAAAAGTTGTCCATCTTACAATCTTTTGAGAAATAAGATCTTTTGACTTATCAGAAAAACTTTTCATAAATTGATTGATTCGCATGAGAGAAATATTTCCTTTTAATAATAATTAACCTTACGTCCCAAAGATATACTGAGCTGTTAAAGGGATACATTATCAGTTTTTAATTAATAACTGGCCCTAATAACCCTCCTGGTTTATTGGTAACTCTTAGTCAACAATTATGTCATAGTATTCTAAAAGCAAGTTTTCTTGGTGAAATTTCCTTTAACCTTAAGTCCCGAAGGTACACTGAGTTGTTAAAGGGATGCATTATCAGCTTTTAGGTGATAACTAGCCCTAATTTCCCTCCTGATTTATCAGTAACTCTTAGTGTAAAGTAGTTTTAAAACAATTTATACTGATGAGAATTCCTTTTAGTAATCATAAACCTTAAGCCTCGTAGATACACTGAGTTGTTAAAGGGATACATTATTAGTTTTAAGGTGATAACTATTCCTAATAACCCTCTTGATTTATCAGTAGCTCTCAATCAACAACTATTTCAAAGTAGTCTAAAAATCCATTTAGACACAAGTGTTGTTTTAAAAGGCTAATAGCACATGAAATGACTAATCTGTAGCAATAAAAATATAGGATCAAAACATATCATGACTACTAGAGTTATGGAAAACATCTCAAATGAGATTAGATGCCTCACATTTCGTACAAGTACTAGTGTGTTAGACCTTTCACTAGTGGACGAACTCCGAAGAGTAACACAAGAGTATTAAATACCCAAGTGCACAGTGGTGAGTGTTAATCCAAGAAGAATCCACATATATGATAGCACATGTATAATATAGATTAAGTAAGATGCTTAGGGTATACTACACAAAGTACAAGTACTAGTGTAATACGCCTTTCATCAGTGGATGATCTCCGAGGAGAAACGCAAGAGTATTGGAATACCCGGGTGCACATTGGTGATTGTTATATGAGGCATTTTCCAAAATCAACATTTATTATTGAGAAAAGAATCCAATTTGAAAGACAGCAGTAGTTTGAGCATTGTGACAAAAACGTTTCCATTTTGACAATTCAAGTTAAAAGTCCTTTTTGATAGTTACAAGACCAAAGAGTTCAAGTGATATAGCCCCGAGGTTCAAATATTTAATTTTGACCTTTCTTTATATGTATTGACCCCTTTATGCTTGAACTGAAACCAATTTTGACCCTTTATATGTATTGAAATCACTCATTTAACACTTAAATCGCAAAATGTTTCCCCTTACCCCTAAATCCCAAATTTCAGTGAAAAAATGCGCAGCATAACGTTTAGATTAAAGCAACAAAAACCACATGATTATGTTTCAAATCGCATGGTTACACTTCTTAAATCTGTTAAATCACATCATGTGAAAAGATGTAAACCGCAAAATGAAATAATACTTAAATTGCTTTTTTGTTTTTGTGCTTAAATTGCTTTTGAGATTTGCACCTAAACCGCTTTTTGAGTTTAAACTTAAATTTCTTTTTAAGTATTACACTTAAATCGCTTTTTTGTTTTTACACTTAAATCGCTTTTTAAGTTTTATACTTAAATCGCTTTTTAACTCTTCACTTAAATCACTTTTGGGCTTATAACATAAAAACGCAAATTCAACTGTTAAATCGCAAATTACAATCTTAAAACACAAACACCTTTTGTTCATTCTAAGCATTTTCTTATTTGTTCCTAAGACTTTTAAGCACTTATTTCAATCATGCAAACACATTCTAATATCAAAAATACGAAACCCCTTTGATTCGACCTAAACCGCAAATCCTTATATCGCCTTTATTGATTCGATATACCTTAACTAAGATTGGCAATAACTCTTTTAACCCTAGACTAATATTAGCCCTATGATTAATCAAGTTTTTCAAAATCATAAACCCTAAATCGATTATGACCTAATTTGAGCCCTAGATTTTGAAATATGTAAGGTTTTGCACGAATTAGTTAAAGAACGTATAAAAAACTTGATTTGATAATTACCTTTTTTCAAAAACTCAATTTGATGGTTATTCTTGATTTTGCAAAATAGACACGAGAGGTTTTGAGGTTTTGCAGATGAACAGTTATGGCTAAATCACAAATCGTTGGAGTTTCTGTTAAACAGGTCTCGAGAATTGGCAAGTTTGGTCCTTAGAGTTATATAAAACTTTTAAAGTTTAATTAACATTTTTCCTTAGTTTTAAGACTATTAGATATTGTCCATTTTGACCCCTTAAGTTTCTAACTCTTTAAGCACTTATTACCATATTACAATTAAGCCCTAAATTTACTAACTTAAGACATTTTAGGTCCTTGGAGTTAAAATAAATTAACTCCCCCTCAAAATTTATCCCGATTAAGTTTAAACTGTTTCTGGGTTGTTTTCTAAGATGTGTTTTGAATGCCTTATTTACTTGAAAATTTTGAAAGCATATTTCTCCCCTTCGAACAAATATATGTAGTCTATTTAAAGGTTTCTTGGATTTGTTTGATGGTTTGAACTTCTTTGAAGCATTTTTAGAAAAATTTATTGATTAAGCACTGTCTCCCCCTTGAATAATGACCCGCAGTCTATTTAAAGGTTTATTGGATTTGTTCAAGAGTTTGACTTTCATTGAAGCATTTTGTGAAAAAGTTACTACTTAAGCGTTGTCTCCCCCTTGAACAAAGATCCATAGTCTATTTAAAGAATTCTTGGATTTGTTCAAGAGTTTAACTTTCCTTGTAAAACTTTTCCATTAATGACAGAATTTTTTTGATTAAATCCCATCTTTTGAAAATTGATTGACCCCAACATGATTTGTAAAATCATTTTTATAAAGGAAAATTTGTTGGGTCAAAGAAGATTTCTCTTCCTTTAAAAGAATAAATGCACTGACATGTACACTTATCTTATCTAGAAAGCCTGGGTTAAACCCAAGACCGAAAAGACTTCTCTTTTCGTTGAGAAGGATAAACGCACTGAAGCGTGCATTTTCCTTTTATTAGAGGAACGGGTTATTATCTGACATGTGATAACAAAACATAGAAAATCTAGAAAGGATGTGTTTTAAAATGTTTTAAAATTTCACTCGATCTTTATCTATAACCCCGTGTCATTATTGAATGACATTTTTAAGATCATAGATATTATCGAAATTGAAAGACATATCGAGAAGATTATTTTTGGAATTTTCAATTTTTTTGATTTTGTATTTTCTTTCTAGTTTTATATTTTTATATTTTTATATTTTTTTGTAAGAGTTTATATAAAATGAAAAATATTTTTGTGTTTTTGTTTTTATACTATGATACATATGATACACGGATACATGAAGTAGTAATTAAAAGTACTCTTCGTCTGTCTCTACAAGAAGTTTCAGCTCTTTCAGTGTGATGTTTTGCATGCCGAGGCAGTTGATCAGAAATTCGAAGCGTTCTCGTGCGAGTGCTTTAGTGAAGATATCCGCCAACTAATAAGCAGTCTTGACAAAGTACAGCTCAACAACCTCATTTTCTACTTGCTCTTTGATAAAGTGATATCGAACAACGATATGCTTCGTCCTTGAGTGTTGCACAGTGTTACAAGACAAGGCAATGGCACTTTGAGAATCACAGTACAATAGGATCTTGTTGAAGTTAAATCTATAATTAGTCAATTATGAACGCATCCATAGGATTTGTGCACAGCAGCCTGACATGGAAATGTACTATGTTTTAGTAATTTATATTGCAGTACACTTGTGTTTCTTCGATGACCAGCTAACAAGCTTTTCCCTAAAGAATTGTGCACTTCTCAAAGTACTTCTTCTCGTGTCTTGGCAACCTTAATGGTCAACATCTGCAAACTTCATTAGATCAAATTTGGTGTTCTTCGGATACCACAGACTTATATTAATGGTTTCTTTGAGGTACCAAAAGACTCGTTTAACCGTAGTTAAGTGCTTTTTGGTAGGTTGCCTGATACCGAGCACACATGCAGACGGCAAACACTAGGTCGGGACGACTTGCTATGAGGTACATTAGGGAACCGACCATTCCTCGATAACGAGTAGGGTCAATTGGATTCCCGTTTGGATCCTCATCAAGTTTTGACATGTCGACCATTCGAATTTCAACAGCATCGCATTGTTCTAAACCATACTTTTTGAGCATTTCAAGAGCGTATTTTGATTGATTAATGAAGATGCCTTTGGGACTTTAAGAAACTTGAAGTCTTAGAAAAATTAACATTTGTCCCATCATTGACATCTTAAAATGTTTGCTCATTTCATTTGAAAATTTTTCACAAAAGGTTGGATTAGTAGAAGCAAAGATTATGTCGTCAATATAAATTTGTACCAGTATAAAATCTTTGCCTTCCTTATTAGTGAACAGTGTCGAATTGACTACACCTTTAGCAAATTTTTGACTGAGGAGGAATTTGGAGAGCAGGTCGTACCAAGCATGAGGAGCTGGTTTTAAACCATAAAGAGCTTTCTTCAATTTGAATACATGATTCAGATGCTCTTGATCGACAAACCCTTCTGGTTGATTTACGTATACCTCTTCCTTAAAGATCCCATTCAGAAATGTCATCTTCACGTCCATCTAAAAAACTACCATGTTCTGGTGTGCAACATATGCTAAGAATATTCTGATGGCTTCAATGCGAGCGATCGCTGCAAATGATTCCTCGTAATCAATCCCCTCTTCCTAACGAAAGCCTTTAGCAACTAACCGTGCTTTGTCCTTTAACACGCCCCCGTATTTATCAAGTTTTATTTAAATATCCATTTAAGAGCAATTATCATGATGTTTGATGGTCTTGGAACTAATTCCCATACCAAGTCTTTCAAAACTCATAAATTTATTCTTGCATGGCTTCAATCCATGAAGATTCTGTCATGGCTTCTTTGTAATTTTTAGGTTCGACTTTGGTTAAGAAAGCATGGAAGTAACATCACATAGCGTCGGTTGCTAGTTGTCGTCTTGTGGAAACAGGTTTTGATGGATCGCCGATGATTGTCACTAGAGGATGATCTTTTGTCCACCTTTTGTGTATATTTGAGGTTATTGGAAAGTATGCATATTTGAATTGTCTACAATCCTGGAAGATGACTTAGCTGAGCTGGTTACTGGAGGAGCAAATGGATTTGTAAAAGTAACACTGTCAAATTCTGCATCTTCTTCATTATTTGGTTGTTCAACATTTTTAGAATGAATTAAAGAATTTGTTGTTTCATTGTTTGGTGAAGTACTTGGAGAGGGAGCATCTTGATCAATGGTAGTAGAAGAAGCACCGGTTGTATCTTGTATTGGTAGAGTTGCAGCGGAAATTGTTATAGATACAGCACTTGGTGGAGGTTGGAAGTACTCATTGAACATTGGTTGAAATAACAAATCCTAATCTTTCTTTGATGGAGGTTTAGCTGATGTTGAAATAGCCTGATTTGGTACGAGTCTTGAAATAATATGTCCAAGAGTCAAAGGATGAAGCTCGGGTCCTGAACTGAATTGTTCAAAAGCCATTTGGGTTAGTTCGTCAAACTAAACATGAATGGACTCCATTATCATCCAAGTTCTCTTGTTGTAGATTTGTTAAGCCTTTTTGGATGATGAGTAGCCAATGAAGATTCCAATATCTGCTTTTAGTTGCAATTTTCTAAGATCCTCACTATTGTTTGTTAGATAACAAAGTGCACCAAAGACGTGAAGGAACTTGAGATCTGGTTTCCGGTCTCTTAGCAGTTCATAAGGAGTCTTATTGTATCGTGTATGGATGAGGGATCTGTTTTGAGTATAACAAGTGGTAGAGACAGCTTCAGCCCATAGAAATAACAGAGATTTAGAGAATACGAGCATAGTCCTTGCAGCTTATACCAACGTACAATTACGTCTTTCATCGACACCATTTTGTTGTGGAGTTCTTGCTACACACGTCTGATGAGTGATTCCATTATCTTCCGTGTATGTTCTTAATGTCTGATTGATAAACTCAATCCCACTATCGGTACGAAGATATCAAACTGTTGCTTGAAGACTTCCTTGAGCTTGTTTCAAAAACTTGATAATAATCTCAGGAGTCTCGTCTTTTGTCCCAAAACTTTACCCACGTAAACCGTGAATAATCATCAATGATTACTAAGATATACTTTTTCCCGTTTATGCTTTCCACCCGCATTGAACCACACAAATCCAAATGTAACGTATGAAGCTTTGCATTTGAACTTGGTTCTGGTTTGGGTTTGTGAGATTCTTTCTTGCTTTTTCCCATTTGACATGTAGAACACAAGTGATCTTTGGCATACTTCAATTTAGGCAATCCTCTAACAAGATCTTGTTTTGCAAGCTTATTAATGGTATTGAAGTTCAAATGAGATAAACGATGATGCCATAACCACGATTTTGTTTTTGAAGCTTTGGATAATAAACATATGGGAGAGGACTTCATCCTATCTTTCATTGATATTGTGTACAATTTAGTGCCTCGAGATCCTGAAAGTATATCAACACCGTCTGAGTTGCGAACAAAGCATGTGTGTTTTCTGAAAGCCACTTCGAGATCAAGATCACATAATTGTCTGACTGAAAATAGATTGTGACCAAGTCCTTTAACATAGTAGACTCTTATGATTAAAACATTCCCAAACTATAAATCTCCATAACCCATGATTGCTGTAAAATAATCATTGCTGAATCTAACTGTACCGATGAACTTGGAGACAAAATTAATAAGCTTTTCACGTTGACCAGTCATGTGTTTCGAACACCCAGAGTCCAAATAATAAAGAACAATCTCGATAATCTATACAAAAAGAAACAAAGAAAAAATGGGAATATATACAAAACTCTAGATCCCCAATTGTTAATTGGGTGCCACAGTGTTTGCAATCTTAAGTTACTCCTAGAAATCTAAATTTCCAGGATAAACGACCCAGAAATTCATAATTTCTTGCGAATGCAAAGCTTGGCTTAATGAATGGATGTGCATAACAATTTGTGTAAGCTCTCATTAGAGAGTTCTTTCCTATGGAAAATTGCATTCTTGTTTCAGTGTTAGGTGCTATAGCTGGAACACTTATGGTTTGGAGTCTATCTATTAGAGGCATAGTAGTGGTATGAGTGTTTTTGGGAATAAGGCAAGTGTTTTCTTCCACACTAAACATTCTTCCTGTTGGTACCCATCTATGTCCTATAGTAGAAAAACTCTTCCAGATGGTTTTCATTGAATCTTTTGTTTTTGTTTCATAGATTTGGACTTTTTACGTTTATTCACATATTTCAAATACCTAACAACACAAACCTCATGATTTGAAGAAAACAAGCATTCATTACAAGATAAGCAAACATTTGCATAATTTGATGACAAATCAACATTCTTAACATTCGCATTACAATCCAAAACATGATTGTTTTTATTGCAACTAGACTTAAACTTCCTATGTTGGGATTCTACTTTATTCTTCTCGCTTCTACTTGATAATCGTTGGATCCTATCATTCCTTGTATTGCTCTTAGGCTGTGATCCGCTAGCATTAATATAGCTTACTCTTCCTGCAGAAGGCATGCTTTAAGTTATTTGCTTTGAATCATCTTTTATGGCTGTTCTTTAAATTATTCGATGTATGCACGTTTTGGTTAATTTGATAAGTGACAATCGTTTTAGACTTAGCTTCTTAATTACAAATTGTGAAAACTACAATTCTCTTGGGACGACCTGGACTTACCTAAGCTATACTATACACGAAAGGGTATACTTGCCCGAGTGTTGTGTTTTTAGTAAAAAATCAGGTATTTCTTAAGTATATAGATTTTAAAGCATTGCAAAACAACATCAAGAACACAACAGTGTGGTCTTTTTAGATACTTTTAAATTTTGACAGACACTTAGATCAAGATCTTGTTTTGCAAGCTGAATTGATGGTTATTAGAAGTGTTCAAATGAGATAGAACGACTCGATGCATAACCACGATTTGTTTTTGATGCCTTAGTAATAAACAAATGAGAGGAAGACTTCATCATATCCTTCAGTGAGTGGGGTTATGTGTAATTAGAGCTCACCGAGATCCTGAAAGTAGATCGTACGCAACTCCGTTTAAGGTTCGAATGAATGCTAGTGTGTGTTTCTGAACTGCTACTTCGGGAGATTGAATTCATAGAATTCCCTTCGTACCGCGAAAACAATATTATGAACAGAAGACCTTCAAATTGTAGGACCGTGTAATAAAAACATTCCAACTATAAATCTCCTAGCACACATAAATGCATGCGCTGGCAAAATGATCTCATTTCTGAATCTAACAGTACGTATGAATCTTGGGAGACAAAAACATTAATGTGCTTATCACGTGACTTTTAGTAATATGTTTTGAAAAAAAACCCAAAGTTTAGAGTCAAGTATCCTTTGATCATTCTCTACAAATCTATACAAAAAGAACAAAGAAATGGAAAATTTATAAAGATTTTAGATACTAACTGTGATTTGGGTTCACACTGGTAGCAGTGTTCCTAAGTTTCTCCAAGAAATCCAAACTTCTAGGATGAACGACCAGAAATTCATAATTTTTTGCAAAATCAAAGCTTGGCTTAATGAATGGATGAGCATAACAATTATTGTAAGCTCTCATTAGAGAGTTCTTTGCTATGGAAAATCGCATTCTGGTTTCAGTGTTAGGTGCTACAGCTGGAACACTTATGGTTTGGAGTCTATCTACTAGAGGCACTATAGTGGCATGAGTGTTTTTAGGAATAAAGCAATTGTTTTCTTTCATACTAAACATTCTTCCTGTTGGTACCCATCTATGTCCTACAGTATTATGGACTTTTCCAGTTGGTTTCCATTGAATATTTTCTTTTTATTTCACAGATTTTGCCTTTTTACGCTTATTCACATCTTTTAGATATTTAATAACACAAACATCATGAGTAGACGAAAATAAATGTTCATTACAAGATACACAATTAGTCTCAGAATTTGATGATAATACATCATTCTTAACAAGCAAATTACAATCTGAAACATAATTGTTTTTTTAGAAATAGACTTAAATTTCATATGTTGGACTTTTACTTTATTCTTGACGCTCCTACTTGATGTTTGTTGGATCCTATTAGTCTTTGGTTTGCTTTTAAGCTGTGATACGCTAGCATTAGTATATCTTACTCATCCTGAAAAGGCAAAAAAAATGTGTTAGTCTGTCTTGAACATTTTTTTTTTGCTACATAATTGTTGTGATGTTTTTTTATCACTGGTTTGTTAAAACTTGAGGATGTCAAAGTAAAGTTTTATTGTTCCTTTTGTGACTTGTTGGCGGGGGAGCCCACTTTTCATTCCCGCTTTTCAATGAAAGGACATTAAAGCACTATTCGTACACTAAACCATTTCCCGGAATTTCTTACAAAACTTACAAGCATAATCATAGATTCTCATATTATGGTTTTCCATATGCTCTAGCGTGTTCTAATTAATACCTGAAGTGTTTCTCGTTATTGTTCTTTTAGTGACTTTCAAATAATCTCGATGCACAGCCCTATTGTTCTTAAAGTAAGCATTAATTGGTTCAAACTCAATCTTAAGCAGACCTGGTGCAAGAACTTTTATGCATTTCTCAATTACCTTGTTGGTATACAAGTGTGAAGTGACTGTTTTTGATGAATCATTTTTCTCGACGATGTTAGGAGTAAACTGTGTTTTTGGAAACGGAGTCACAGAATAAAGTTAACGTTTGAGTTCCGAGGTGATGGTTTTGCTAACTTTGTATTCACAATATGTACCGCTTCTGATTTAGTTGTGGTTCAGAAAACTTTGCTTGGAACTGTGCTCTTAACATAACATTTTTAGAAATCTTATCATTAAATCTGTGTTTCAAAGAGTCAGTTGTAAGTTTATTTTAAGCCCGTGTCTGCTTAATTGAATCATAAAGCTTTTTGTACTCTAACTTAATGTGTTCTCTTTCCTTAACCAAGGAAGAAACCTAAAAAGCTAGGGACACGTTATCATCCTCAACTTTCTAAAACCTAGAATTAAGATTTATAGGTTCATCTAGAGTCACGTGACTCTTTTCTTTCAATGTAGCTAACAGTTGTTTCAACTCATTAACAACAATTGATTTCTCTTACAATTGAGCTTTTAGATCAGTTATCTCAAAAGATTTGTTATTGATTTCAGTAATCAAAGACGCTTCATTTATTTTCCAAGGTTCATTACAAATCATTTCTTCTTAATTATTTTCCAAAGAAAGTTCAAGAGAAATGCAATGTTTCTCAAGTTTTGTAAAGCTTTTTTAAAGCTCATTAAATGACTTGTTTGATTCCTTTAGATTCAAAAGCTCAATCTCAAGATGAGAACAACTTGCACAATTATCAACTCTATGTAAAAACACAAATAAGCACATATGATATCACACGAGATATTTTCCTACAAGAGTCGATCATTGTTTATTAAAAGTTATTTCTTTTCGATCTCAAAATATTTCTTTTCTATAGAACATTGGGCAACTTCATCTTCCATTTGTTTGAAAATTGATTTCATTTCATTAACCTCTTTGTAAAGACCTATTTCAAAAGATTTGAATGATTTTCTAAGGTTTTTGAAAAATGGTATGACGTCTTCTTCGAAATCCCCTTTGATATGCATTACACCCTAATTTCCCACTTGAACCGCAGAAAGGACAGTTCTTTTTTTGATGCAAGCATCAAATTTATCAAGTTGATCTTTACCCTTTTGAAGATTCTCTTTTACCATACTGGTTGTTGGAAGTTTTTTAGGAAAAACTTATGTTGGTGTTGATTTTTCAACAAACACAGATGGAAGTGGTTTTGAAACTGGTGCCTAGTAGACTTGTTCTGCAGATAACTGTTTTTGTGGTACAAAATACTCATAGAGTTTATTCAATTTTGAATAATCAACCGGTTTATCATTATGTTTCTCTTGATTTTCTTTCATTTTCAATCGACTCTCTTCAGCAGTTATCAATGTGTCTTCAGAATCATGCACAGAGATTGGATCATGTTTCTCAGTTAAAACTTTTGCATTATATAACACTGGTTGCTTCTGTTGAGCTTGAGTGAGATACAGTGGATTTTGATAACCCAAAGCAGTTTTGTGAGTATTATCGTAAAAAAATTTGAGGTTTGGTTAACATATGCATTGTTTGAGTAGTTTGACCCACTTTGTCAACAATGTTTTCAAGTTTTTTCTTAGCCTTTTCTAAATCTACAATTTCCTAGTTATACTTATCTTGTTTTGCAGATGTTTCCTTTTTGAGTGTTTCAAAATAATTTTTCAAAGATGAGTGCATATTAGATAAAACCTCAATTTGTTGTCTTTGAACAATTATTTGTGTTTCAAAGTCTTTGCCTTTTTTATTTTAATCAACAATTATTCCTCTCATTTGAGAATCTAAATGCTCTTCTCTTTATGTTAAAAACTCGGTAGAATTTTGTCTTTCTTCTAAAGCTTTAACTTTCTCTTTGTATCTTTCAAGCTCACTGGACAATGATTCATTCACACATTTGGCCTCTTGATTTACCATGTTATATTGTTCTACTTGGCCTTTCATGTGTTCAATTACAAACAAAATCATGGCATTTTTATCTTGTTCAAGAGGAGGGACATATTGAGCAGCATCATTTTCAATAGTAACCATATAATCAGCATACGAGATAATGTTACTATTACTCGTAAGTTCATCACATGAATTATCATTAAAAACAACGTGATCATTATATTCCGTCTCTTGAACAACATCATTAAGTATAGCATCCTCATGATAAGTTTCGTAATGTGGTATCTTAGAGAGTAGTTTTGAATCATAGGATGGACCAGTAGTGTCTCCATTGATTGATCCTGCTAGAGAAAGACTTGCCATGAAGATTGCACAAGCAGTTGCTTCATCATCACAATCCACCATTGCCCCCCACCCAGATAGAGAGGGGGGGTTGAGAGAGAGGGCCGTCGACGCATGGAAGCAACGGGCACCTCACCGTACGGCAACCCCAATCGAACAGTCATAAAATCACCCACATAGTCCTCACCCGCACCCTCGCCAACACCACCCCCCCGGATACCTAAATATAGCACGCTCACCATCCACCAGATGGAACCAACAACATAAGAAGTACTTAAACGTACATAAGACCTACTCAAGTGATCCAAGAAACGATCTACCATGCCCATAAGTGATTAAGGTATGATAAGTATTTTAGGTTTATGATCGTTGATGAGAATATGAGAGTTTGACAAAGTTAATTGAGATTTTATAGAAAGTGCTTGAGATTTTGATAGGACCGACTGAATAATATTGAATCTTTATCTTGAAGAAAGCTTATAAGTAAAAGAAAGATCAAGAATTATCTAAATTATAGACCCCTATAAGCGAAGTTGTTGGCAAAAATATCTCAAAGGCTATTAATTAATTAAGAAAATTTTGTTATACCCAAAACAGTATTAACGGTAACACAACAGTACTAATATTAGCCTAGCAGTATTAACTTTTTGCCTAGCAATACTAATATTAGTCTAACAGTTTTAACTTTTTCTCCAATAACTATACAACAACATGCCTCTATTCATCACAATCACACTGAAAATAACTAGATAGACATGTGAGAATTCATGAGGATCCATATTTATGCATAGCCCATGAATAAAGGTTAAGAACTGTTAACAAAACCAAAATACCAGTTATAACCAATTTCTTCTAAAATTAACCTCAAGACTTCCAGCTGTCTCGTCTCACCAAATCTAACCATACTGCTTTGCCTATCCTGCAAGTGTTAGTCCAAGAAAACATAATCTAAAACATTTGCTTCTTGACAGTATTAATTGTTGACTAACATTATTAACACTAGCAGTGTTAAGTATAACTAGCAGTACTAGTTATACCTAGCAGTACTAATTTTAGAGATACCAGTATTAACCTTAATTTCATCCAAAAAGCATCTCTAATCCATTGCAATCATCCTCCCCTCAATTAAAGCAACTATAGGTTGAGCATTCCAATGCTAGCAATCAGAAATTTAAACCTGCTAACATCAAACGCCTTTGTGAGGAGATCTGCTACATTGTGATCTGTGTGTATCTTGATCACCTGAATCAACTTCTTTTGATGAGAGTCTCTAATGAAATGGTGCCTAATGTCTATGTGCTTAGTTTTAGAGTGAAACATTAGATTCTTCACAATACAAATGGTGCTTTCATTATCAATGTAAATCTTAGTGTTCATGAAGTTGAACCCATAATCAAGCATTTGATTTTGGATTCATAACACCTGTCTACATCAATTAGCAGTAGCAACATACTCTGCTTCAGTAGTAGAGTTGGCAACTATAGTCTGCTTTTTACATTGCCATGAAATCAACCTTTTGCCAAGAAATTGACAACCTCTTGTTGTGGATTTCCTATCAAGGCTAGCACCAGCATAATCACTGTCAGAAAAAGCTTCAAATGGTGAATCTCTAGGATACCAAAGGCCCAATTTAGGTTGACCTTTTAAGTATATAAAGATCCTCTTCACTGCATGAAGATGTAAGATTTTAGGAGTAACTTGAAACCTTGCACAAGTACAAACAACAAATGTTATGTCAGGCCTAGAAGCTGTTAAGTACATTAATGATCCAATCATTGATCTGTATAATGAACATACACATTTTCAGCTTCTTCATCCTTGACCAATGCCTTGTTAGGCTCCATATGAGTGCTTGGTGTCTTCACAATAACAAAATCAAACTTTTTTAGAATATCAGCCACATACTTATCTTGGCTGATAAAGATTACATCCTCCTTCTATTGTACTTGCAATCCTAAGAAGAAAGTGAGCTCCCTCATAGAACTCATCTGGAATCTCTTGTGCATCATCTGCTCAAATTCAACACACAAAGACTTCTTTGTAGATCTAAAGATGATATCATCAACATACACTTGTACTAACAGGATATCACCTTTGTCCTTCTTGATGAACAAAGTTTTATAAATAGTACCTCTTCTAAATCCATTTTCCAATAAGTAGGTAGACAAGGTCTCATACCAGGCTCTAGGAGCTTGATGTAGACCATATAAAGCTTTTTCTACCTTATAAACTTTGTCAGGGAACTGTGGATCTTCAAAACCAGGAGGTTGGCACACATACACCTCCTCTTCTATAGTACCATATAAAAAGGCACTCTTCACATCCATCTGGTACACAATAAGTCCCATAAATGATGCATAGGACAAAAATAACCCGATTGCTTCAATCCTAGCAACAGGAGCAAAAACCTCATCATAATCAATGCCTTCTTCTTAGGTGTAACCTTGTGCAACTAGTCTTGCCTTGTTTCTAACTACAATTCCTCTCTCATCTTTCTTGTTTCTATACAACCACTTAGTTCCAATAGCCCTCTTGCCTTTAGGAAGATCCACCAGAGTCCAAACCTTTTGAAGTTTAAATTGCAGAAGATCCTCTTGCATTGATTCTATCCAGCTTAGATCCGTCAAAGCTTGAATCACCTTCTTGGGTTCTATTTGTGAGAGAAAATAGGCAAATAGGCATTTTTGATAATCTTTGTGATTTGTTCTCCTCTACTTTTTTATATAACTGACCATAGCATGTTCTTCAGAAATCTTGGTCATCCTCCTTGTTTGAGTAGCTGAATTTATGTCTCCAATGATCTGGTCTTTAGGATGATCCTTGTGAATTCTGGTTGTGGGAATAAGACTGACATTCATGGTGGTATCCAAGTTGTTAAGGTCAGCCTCTGCACCCACTTCTCTATCATCATAGGCATCATCAAATATGCCAGTATTTTCTAAAGATTGCATACTTGAATCATTAGGAATAAGACTAGCAGTATTAATATTTGGACTACCAGTATTAATATTTTCACTGGCAATATTAATACTTGGCCCAGCAGTACTAACAGATGGACTAGCAGTACTATCTCTGTTAGTGCTGTTAGCATAACCTTCTTTCTGTTGAACAAGCAAACTATCCATTCACTGTGAATCTTGCACATGCTGGTCATCTTCATTTTTTGAAGCTCCTCCTTCCTATTCTGACCATTTCTTTAACTTACATCATCATACTTTGTCTGGTACATCATCAGCATCCTTATCAACTGAGCTCTGAGTACTTGAAGATAGTGGAGAATTAGAAAGCATAAGTGGTAGCAGTATGGTATCATGATCAGATGCTTTCTCCTGTCCAGTTTTATTCCCTGCATTAACATTTATCTACTATACCAAATCATCACCATAGTTGATTTCCTGCAGTAACTAGCTCATAATTCAAGATTTTGTTAGTTGAATCAATATCAAGAGCATTTCTGGACCACTCCTGCAACAATGGTTTGTTTTCAAAGAAAAATTAAGTTGCAAGTTCTCCTTTACCTCCTAGTTCTAAGTTAAATACCCTAAAAGCCTTTATATTATAGAGTATCCAGCCAGAACCCCTCATCACCTTCCCATCAAATTTTCCTAGGGGGATCAAGGCATTAAGACTATCACAGACACCCAAAAGGACTCTTAAAGCTATACTGGGTGGTCTACCAAGTTATAGTTCATAAGGTGTCTTGTTGTGAGGCTCTGGACACAAAACCCTATTCTGAACATAGCAAGCAATATTAACTGCTTCAGCCCAAAAATAGTAAGGTAATAAAAATCTGCTAGCATATGTCCTAACGGCCTCTATAGTGTCCTATTCCCTTTCTTTCCAAGCAACTCCATTTTTGTGGAGTTCTGGCAACACTAAATCTCCCCTCTTAATCCCTTCATCCACAGAACTGATTCAGATCAATATTTTTAAACTCATTCCATTATCACATCGATGAATTTTAAACCTTATATTTATTTGGTTTTCAAATGCCAATTATAAAAGTTTTTAAGGATCCCACTAGTCTCGTCCTTAGTGGCCAAAAAGAAACCCAACTAACCTACTATAAGTCATTAGTGAACAACAAGGCAATATAGCTTTGTGATTGATTCTCCTTGACAAATATTGGCCCAATAAAATCCATATGCAACCTTGTAAGGGATGAGCTAATAGAGCTCACAAGCTTGGTATTAACAAGAGGCTTTGTGTTGCTTCCTTCTGACAAGCAACACAAGAATTGTCATTTTAAAAAAGCTTTTAAGGTAAGGCCTCTAACAAGGTTTCCCCTGACAATTTTTGTTCATAGTTTTTAAGTTTATAGACCAAGATCCTCATATGCTATAAAATTAAGACTCATCAATAATAGCATTTGCAAATACACATTCCAAACCTCATGAAGGAACAACATTCATTAGATCAAAACTGTATATGTTGTTTGACTGGGAACTTTAAAGCAAAACTTGACTTTCATCAAGTAGCTTAAAGTCAGGAGATAGAACACGACATTCAGTCTCATGAAAAGAACACAAGTTTTTTCTTGTCACACATGTTTGTGATACCAAGAAAATATAAACTTAAGTTCCTTTACAAAGTAAACATCTTCAACTCAATTTCAGTCTCATTTTATCCTTTTTAAGTAATTTACCTTCTTTAGGACTTCCAGCAAATGCACAAATCACCACCAATGTCTTGAAATAGTTAGTAGGACTGTTCCTATCATATGCCTAGTAGCAAGCCACTATCAAAAACCCCTTGATCGAGTAAACATATTGTGGAATTTATCTGCATCAAAATAAGAGAATTAGTTTCTTCCTTAGGGACCTTAGCCAACACTGACTTTGAGTCTGCTTGAAGGATAACATAGTTAAAATCTTTAGGGCATGTATAATCCCCTGTCTTTGGAGATACGGTTCCAATTATTTTCCTGTTGGTCTCCAAATCTAGCAAGCAAAGACTTAACAACATTCCCCTTTTTCCCCCCTCAGCAGTACTACTAATACTTCTGGCCCAGCAATAGTTACATTATATAAACTTAGCAGGTATAAACTTTTTCTAAAATATTGGTTTTGACTGCTGATGTGTTTGTTAAAAGGCCTTCTCAATGGGTGAATGTGCCATTTATGAAAAACATTGAACTTTGGTTTATCACCATTCACAAGTCCTATTGTGATCCCTGACTCAGAAGAGACCTTAACACTTGCTGAAGAGAGTCGTTCAAAAATGCTTTTAAAACATAAGGATAATATGATGCAAGAAAAGATAAAACAAATTGATACCACACCAATCGATTATGCTGCTCTTAATAAACTTTATAAAGATTTTGAAACACGGTTTGTTCCACAAACTGAATTATCTATTGAACAAGACTTTTGGTCGCATAACTCTGTGAGTTCCTCAGAACCTGATCTTTCTGATAGACCCACCAATGTTGAGGTTCCTAAAGAACTTCCAAAAGTCAGCATGGTTAATACGAGTTTGAAGAAACTTAAATACCATCTTGCTAACTTTGATGTGGTAGTCAAAGAAAGAACCACGCCCACAGCTATCACTGAGGGCACATGGGGTTTCGACCATACAAAAGCTTGTTTTAGGGATGAAATAATTTCATTTGTAAAAGCTCTGAAGGACTTATTTAGTACATTCAACCAACAATTGGTTGATGAACTTGCTGAAGTCCAAAATGTCTTCTATCAAATGAAACATGTTGTGGAACAACATCGTGTAGAGTCAAAAACATTTGAAGTTAAAATGAATCAAGCTTTAAACGAAAATGAACGACTCTTGGAACAAGTGATGAGCAAAGATATTGTGAACTTGATTGTAAATTCCTCTATGGATTTTGCCTCTGTGAATGTGCATGAATGTGAAAAGTGTCTCAAACTTGAGACTGAGCTTCAAAAGGATTTTGTTGAAAAAGAGATTTACGATAAACTGTTCAAAAGGTTTACCACTCTTGAAAAACATTGCATTTCGTTAGAAGTTGATACTCAACTTAATCAGGAAATTTTTCAAAGGGACAATTCTATTTCAAATCAAAGTGCTCCAAGTTTTGATCAATTGTTTGAATTAAATGAATTGAAAGCTCAGTCCCAAGAGAAAGACATGGTCATAAAGAAGTTGAAAGAGAGAATTAAATCTCTCAGTGGAAATATGGATAAGGATAAGATCAAACAGGACTTAGAAGAGATTGAAACCATAAATATTGAATTGGATCATAGGGTGACAAAGCTTATTGCTGAGAATGAGCATTTGAAACAGACCTATAAGCAACTTTATGACTCGATTAAACCAGCACGTGTTCGATCAAAAGAACAATGTGCTGACTTAACTAATCAAGTCAATCTAAAGTCTGTGGAAATTTCTGATTTAAATGCTTGTCTTCAGGAAAAAGTTTTGGTAATTACAACTCTCAAGGATGAATTGAGGAAACTCAAAGGAAAAGATTTAGCTAATAATGAAGTTACACATCATCCTAGTGATCCAGAGATTAATACGGAACCAATAACCCCTAAATTGTTGAACAAAAGGTCAGCTCACTCTGCCTATATTAAGCACACTCAGGAAGAAGCTGCAGTTCTTAGGGATCTAGTCGATCATATTAAAGCAAACTATCCCCTAGATCCAACCTTAGAATCTGCCTGTAAGTATACTAAACTAATTCAGGAGTTGCTTTCAAAAATCAGTAAAACCTGCCCTAGTATCAACAATTCCGGAGAACAATTAGTGGCTGTGACCCCAATGAATAAAGTCAAAAGAGTTAGATTCACTGAGCCCGTCACATCCTCAAGAAACACAATCACAAAAAAGGCCTCTACATCAAACCTAGCTTCTAACAAACCTATGTTGTCTTCTACAGGAGTAAAACCATCTACTAGTGCTAGCGGATCACAGCCTTCAGGCAATACAAAGAAAGATAAGATTCTGCAAACACAAAGTAGTACTCAGATGAATAAAGTAGAAGCCCACCCTAGGAAAGTTAAATCTAGTTTGAAAAATAAAGATCATGTTGTTGCACCTAAAGGAACTGCTCATGTGCAGCATTCCAAGCTTAATGCTAATTCTGAACTTAAATGTGTTAAGTGTAATGGTTGCATGCTTTCTGATAATCATGATTTGTGTGTTCTTGATTATATCAATAATGTGAATGCTCGTGCAAAATCTAAATCTGCTAAGAAACAAACAAAGAGAAAAGTTTGGAAACCAACAGGAAAGATGTTTACAACTATTGGATATATTTGGAGACCTACTGGTCGGACCTTCACTATCGTAGGAAATGCGTGCCCTTTAACTAGGATTACCACTACTACTGAAGCGCCCCTTAGGAAACCAGTTGTTCTAGATAATGAAACATCTAAACCTGCTGTAACATTGGTCTATTCACGGAAACCTAGGAACTCTAAAACTAATGTTCCTGTTAGCAAATCTAAGGTTCTTCAATCTGTATCTGCTAACAAAAAGGAACCCAGTAAATCTTGGGGATCCATAATTTCCGATGTTCCATCTTCCTCTCTTAATGAATGCAGGTCGTCCAAATTGTCCTCTGGTATTTGGACTCCGGCTGCTCCAAGCATATGACCGGAGATCGCTCTCAGCTCACCAATTTCGTCAACAAATTTTTGGGTACAGTCAAATTCGGAAATGATCATGTGGCAAAGATTTTGGGATATGGTGATTATCAGATTGGGAATGTTACGATATCAAGGGTTTACTATGTGGAAGGACTTGGACACAACTTATTCTCCGTTGGGCAGTTTTGTGATTCGAACCTTGAGGTTGCTTTTCGTCAACACACCTGCTTCATTCGTAATTTAGAAGGTGTTGATTTATTGACTGGATCTCGAGGCAACAATCTGTATACTCTGTCTCTTGGAGACATGATGGCGTCCTCTCCCATATGTCTCTTGTCAAAGGCCTCAAAGACTAAGTCCTGGCTATGGCACCGACGTTTGTCTCATCTAAACTTTGGTGCAATCAACCATTTAGCTAGACATGGTCTTGTTCGAGGTCTCCCTAAGCTTAAATTTGAAAAGGACCATCTGTGTTCTGCATGTGCAATGGGTAAGAGCAAGAAGAAACCCCACAAACCTAAATCTGAAGACACCAATCAAGAAAAACTCTATCTGTTACACATGGATCTTTGTGGACCAATGCGTGTCGCAAGTGTTAATGGAAAGAAGTACATCCTCGTCATTGTCGATGATTACTCACGATTCACATGGGTTAAGTTCTTAAGGTCAAAAGATGAAGCTCCAGATTTCATAATCAAGTTTCTTAAGATGATCCAACTGCGGCTGAAAGTACCTGTTCGACGCATCAGAACAGATAATGGAACTGAATTTGTTAATCAAACGTTGCGTGAATATTATGAGAAGGTTGGTATCTCTCACGAAACATCTGTAGCTCGCTCTCCACAGCAAAATGGTGTCGTTGAAAGACGGAATCGTACGCTAATTGAAGCTGCTCGCACAATGTTGATTTATGCAAAAGCTCTTGTTATTCTTATGGGCAAAAGCAGTTGCTACCGCATGTTACACCCAAAATCTTTCCATCGTACATCTCGTCATTGCAAAAAACCATATAAAGCTTTTACATGACAAACATCCTGACTTATCGTTCTCATGTATTTGGTGCAATTCTGCTATCCAACAAATGATAGTGAGAACTTGGTAAGTACAACGAAGGTCTGAATATAGGTAGTATTCATTGCTATGCACCCATAAAGAAAGCATTTCAAATTACAACCGACGTACCAGACGAATCATTAAAATAATTCATGTAGAGACTGAAGAGGCTGATAGCATTGGCTTCTAAACACAGCAGTTCAGGACCCGCACTTCATGAAATGACTCCTGCAACAATCAATTTAGGACTCGTGCCAAACCCTCCTCCTTCAACACTGTTTGTACCACCTTCAAGAACTGATTGGGATATCTTGTTTCAACTGTTGTTTGATGAATTACTCAACCCTCCATCAAGTGTTGATCACCAGCCCCTGAAGTCATAGCTCCTAAATGCTGAAAGTAGAGCTCGAGTCCTCTGCTACATCAACCGGTTTCACCTCCTCAAACAACAATTAACCACGAGCACATCACCTATAACTCATAACAACACCCAAAACTCACTCCTGGCATTCACTAATGATGTTGAAGAAGACAATCATGACTTAGATTTTGCACACATGAATAACGATCTGTTCTTTGGTATTCCAATTCCAGAAAACGATTCTGAAACATCTTCTTCTTCGGATGTTATTCCTACTATTGTTCAAACTGCTGCTCCAAACTCTAAACACGTTACCAAATGGACCAAGGATCATCCTTTAGACAACATCATCGGTGCACTCGAAAGACCTGTTTCCACAAGACTCTAACTTCATGAACAAGCCTTATTTTGTACTACGATGCCTTTCTCACATCGGTTGAACCAAAGAACTATAAATACACATTAACTCAAGCATGTTGGATTAAAGCCATGCAAGAGGAGTTTAATGAATTTGAACGTCTTGAAGTCTGGGAACTCGTTCTTCGTCCATATAAAGTGATGGTTATTACTTTAAAATAGATCTACAAGGTGAAACTTGATGAATTAAGAGGTATTCTAAAGAACAAGGCTTGATTGGTTACTCGTGGTTACCGTCGAAAAGAGTGAATATAATTTGAGAATCTTTTGCTCTAGCGGCTAGACTTGATGCGTGATGTCGAATTTTCCTCGCTTTATGCTGCTCCCACATAAAATAGTATCGTCTACCAAATGGATGTTAAGACGACATTCTTGAATGGCATTTTGCGCGAAGAAGTTTATGTCAGCCAACCGGACGGGTTTGTGGATCAGACAATCCAAATCATGTGTATATAGCTACGAAAGGCTCTCTAATGTTGAAACATGCTCTCGCTCATGGTACGATCTATGTCGAAGTTCTACTCTCACTGGAATTCTCTAAAGGAAACGTTGAACCCACATAGGTCATCAAAAGACAAAGGCAAAGATATTCTCTTGTATAAATTTTATGTTGATGATATTATCTTTTGTCTACTACACCTGAACTATGTGATCAATTTTCAAAAATAATGTGTTCTAAGTTTAAGATGTCGATGATGGGCAAAATATCATTTTTTCTAGGACTACAAAATTCACTCAAAGTCTCAGAGGCATCTTATAAACCAGTCTAAATTGCTCTAGAATCTTTAAGAAAATATGGTATGGAATCTAGTGACCCCGTGGATGTTTTTGTTCTTGCAGCTGAGTTACTGTTTGGCTCAACTATGTTACTAGACATAGCTTTAGAACCGACAATGAGCCATTTAAGGTCACATTTACTAAGTAAAGTTACAAAGAATGATGTATTTTGTATACAAAAATTACATACGATTGAAACTAATAATGTTCTTATTTTGCATGCGTGTGATTCCCTTTTTACAGATCTTTGATTAGCTTGTTAAAGCTTTAATTATCTTAGATAAATCTAAAACAACTTTGATAGAAACCCTGAGTAACATATAAAGATTATGCGGAAACTAATCTTTATACACCAGAAGAAACAATGTAACAATAACACAAGAACTTTCTCTAATATATTGAATGATTCACAAAACAACTATATGTTTTGCCTAATATCTATGACTTTTCTATCTAGGATTCATATCTCTGTTATTTTCTAACTATGCCATAAGGGTTCCTTTTATATACCAAGGAAAAACCCTAATAGGCTTACAAAACACGTTAAGTAATCATGCATATCTATTCCTAATATAACTCATGCATATCACATAAGCAGTACTAATAAACTAACTAAAGTACTAATTTATATTGACAGTACTAACATTGTACTGACAGTACTAACTATAACTAGCAGTACTAATATTACAACTAGCAGTACTAATGACTTAGTTTATATTCTTCAATCTTCACTAGTAGTATAATCTTCAAGTAGAAGTACTAAGTCCTTAGAGCAGTATGAACTTGTAGAAGCCCTTTAATTCCCAACAATCCTCCCCTAAACTTGTGATTTATCTTCAAATCATCAAGTTTCTTGAATTAAAGCTTTTTGGTTCTGAGAGGATTCTTTCAAACACTTTAGCTTCTTGATCTATTGGCTTCTATGAAGATTTTCTTGACTAAGTCTCTTGCCATCTCACTATCTTCTTC
>BQNB010085070.1:0-28571 GCA_026074375.1 Tanacetum coccineum
CCCAATTTAGGGGTGTTACAGTTATATGTGTCCTTTTTTAAAATACACACCTCTACATACGTATTTTCTGTGAGAAATAATGAAAAGTTGTTGTTGGTTGTGTGTAAGGCTGTCAAAAATACTCGTACTCGTGTAACCCGACCCATCTCGTACCCGTTTAAACTTATTCGGGCCGGGTTAAATAAGTTAAAAAATCTTATTTGGGTTACCTGATTAACCCAACTCTTATTAGGGTCGGGTTTCGTGTTAGAATTTAAAGCTATTTTTTAAAATTTTCAAATATTTTCTTGGATTTTTATAAAACTTACCTATTTATCTACTTTTTATATTATTCTTTGGCTTTCGGCTTAGTCTAAACCCGATTAACAAGTACCATAATAGTAGCACCTCATTAGTGATGATGTATAACGAGTGGATATAAAAAAAAATGAAACAAGACACATATACAATATACTTACAAATCAATTTAATATGTGTTTCCTTGTATACACTTGCTTATTATCATGACCCACACATTATGAAACTATCAAGTTCAGAATTTTGAAAACTAGGCTTGAAGACTCAAGAGCCATACTAATATGTCAATGTATATAATTTTTAACACGTTGCAACAACATTTTAAATTTTACTTTTTATTACTTGTAGTACAGAAAGACCAACATATTAAGCCATGCTCGTCATAAGAATGCGTTAACCGAACATATCAACATAATAACAAGTATTTACCAACGCATTGTCGGGGCATATATCATCTAATATATACTCACCAGATTCAAAAATAGCATGCGATTTTAGTGAATTAAATCTTTAAGCTACACAATGTTTTCATTTATAGTTGTGATGGTAGACTTAAGAACATATGAGAAGAAAGTTATCACCACCCACAGTTTACTTTTATTTCTAAAGTTACAAACCATCTCAAATGTTACCGGTGTTCACCGGTTAGAAAGTTAAAAATACCGACGCATCACATTTCTTAACCGGTTAAATTCATTTTTGATTTATTTTTTTCCACATAGATGCCACTTCAACACAACTGATGCCACCTCACATAACATATTAAAATTTATTACCTACCAAAGTCAAACTCGTTTATATTTACCTTAAAACACACTTTAGTCATAGCTTTTCCCCCAATTCTATTTGATAAACCCTAATTTTACAATCCTATGCTTGTCTGTTAATTACTTCAATCAAACTTCACCATGACTAAAGGAAATGTTATTAATCATTGACATGAAGTCTTTTTGTGTTTTAATTGTTTAATTGAATACTAATGTGTTTTAACCTAATTTTAGGTAAAGTTGATAAACATCGTAGTTTTACTGTCAACCTAAAGCGTGATGGGGTTTTCTCACCATATCCCTTTTCCTATATCAATGGTGATGAAAAGCAATTAACTGACATCAACTTTGAAGATATTTCGTATGCTGATTTGCGTAAACTTGTTAGAAAGTTAGTTCATTCCCTAGTCACAAAGTTCAAGTGATGCTTATTCTTCTAGTGATGAAGAGGTTATTTAATCATGTAGATTTTTTCATGAGGGAGAAGAGGATGTGGTGATTAAGAACATAACAACCAATGACCCTTTTTTGACTAAGCTTTGTAGTAACAATGAACATTTTAGAGGTTTCATGAATGAACCAATCCCTGCTAATGATGAGGTACACATGGAAGACCCTGATTCTAGTACTTTAGAACCTAGTCACAAAGTTCAAAGGGGTATTGCTTATCCAAGACATAACCCTTTACAACATTGGAATGAAATGCAACCTATATTAGGCATGAAGTATGACCATCCAGAATAATTAAAACTGGCTTTAGCTAATTATAGGGTGGCTGGTGGGTATCAATTGTGGTATCAAAAGAATGATTGGAGGCAACTACTAGTGTTTTGTAGTAGATATGTCACAACAGGGAGGTGTGCAGGTTACAATACAAAAAATTTAAAAGCTAAGAAACAATTATTCCCATAGGCACATGATGATCAAAGTTCTAAGAAGAAAACAGTTAAAAGGAAGGGTCAAGTGACTTTTAAGTTTAATAAGGTTAAAACTAGAAGTAGTAAAAAAAATTAGGTGAAGTAATAAGAAAAGATGGTGAGGGGTCAAGTAGTTAGTGTGAGACACCCTTGGGTAGTAGCAAAGTTAATGAGAAAACTGTGTCTCCTAAGTGGACTAAATCAAATTTATCAGCTGATAAACAAAAGGGTAAACCAATTTATAGGTTTAAGCTATGGGCATCTTGGATGGGCACTGATAACTCATTCCAAATCAAGTAACTGAAAGCTGAACATTAGTGTGGTAGAAACTACAACCTAGGTTCTTTAGTCACCTACAAATGGATAGCCCATTAATTTGCAAAAGAGATTGTAGCAGACCTATTTATTACTTTGTTGAAAATGAAGGCTGCCATTAGGGAAAAGTTTCTTATTAATGTTATCCTTAGCCAATGTAAGAGAGCCAAACAGAGGGCAGTGTTTGATTTTGAAGGAGGTTTGATAGAGCATTATGGTAGGTTATGGGAGTACATGCATGTTGTTTTAGACATAAATCCAAGATCAAGTTGCATACTAGAAGAAGAGGAAACAAAACATGGTAACCAATACTTCAAAAGAATGTATATCTGTTTTAAGGGTGTTGCAGATGGGTGGAAACCTGGTTGCAGAAGGGTTATTAGGTTAGACGGGTGCTTTCTGAAACACACTTGCAAATGAGAGTTGCTCACAACATGTAGGGATGTAAATAATATGATGTATCCAATTTCATGGGTAGTTGTGAGGGTAGAGAACAATCTGAATTGGTCATGGTTCTTGTCATTGTTACAAGAGGATCTAGAGTTGGGTCATGAAGCTGGATTAACAATAATATCAGATTCTCACAAGGTATTTTTTGTATAAGTATAATTGACTAACCCTTAGTTGTCAACTGTTTCATTGACTTATATTTATCTATTCATTATACATGGATTACTAGATGTTGTCTCTAATTGGTTGCTGGATACTGAACACATAAAGTGCACAAGACATGTGTTTGCTAACTTTAAAAAGAAGTTTAGTGGTGTGAACTTACAAAGGTTATTTTAGAGTGTAGCTACAACAACAGTGGAACAACATTTCTACAACAAGATTGAACATATAAAGGTTATTCATCCATAAGCACATGATTATCTTATGCAGAGGAATCCCAACTCTTGGTGCATAGCCTTTTGTGACCCAAATTCAAAGTGTCCTTCATTTGAAAATGGTACAGCGGAAAGCTTCAATAGAGCTACACTTGTTTAAAAAACAAAGCCAATCATCACTATGCTAGAAGACATTACGATGTATATCATGCAAATATTGGTACACATGAAAAACATATCTATGCACTTGGAAGACAAGATCACACCGTTTATCAGCAAGAGATTAGAAGTACTAAAAGAAGAACTAAGATACAATAATACTTCTTATATATTACTTACATGCATGTATAGGTATGTATACTAACATGATTGTCTAATACATAGGCTTTGGATAGTGATTCCTAGTGCATTTCAAGTGCTAGAACTTAAGAGAGGTGATGAAAGTTATGGTGTCAATATCCATCTATAAAGTATATGTGTAGTCTGTGGAAACTATCAGGTATTCCTTTTGTCTATTCAGTGGTAACATACCTGTTTTTGAATAAGGAACCTGATGAAGGAGTTGATCACTCATACAACTAGGAGAAGTGGTTTGAGGCTTATCAGTTTAGTATTAAGCCTGTATATGGTAGTAACATGTGGAAAAAAAACAATCAACTACTATTGCCACCCATCACAAGAAGGATGTCAGACAGACCAAAAAAGAATAGAGTCAGGGCACCTTGTGAAAGCAATACACAAGTAAGTAGGGTGGGAAAACAAATGACTTATAGTAATTATTATGAGAAAGGCCATAACAGGAGAAATTTTGATAAGGAACCTGTAACAAAAGCACAAAAGGTGAACAAGCAGCCTGGAAGAAGAAAGGAACCAGACTATTCTCATTATGCATCAAACAAATGAGGTGGAAGAGGTTCTGGGGGAGGTACAGTGGGTGGAAGAGGTGAAACAACTAAAAGAATAGATGGTACAAGCAGAGGTGAGCCAAATGAGGGAACACTTAGTGGTGCACACAAAAGTGAAAGAGACCAAGGCATAGGTGGTAGGGGTGCATGAAAAAGTGGTAGGGGTGCAGGCAGAAGTGGTAAGGGAGCAGGCAGAGTTGGTAGGGGACCAGGCAGAGTTGGTAGGGTACCAGGCAGAGTTGGTAGGGTAGGGGAAATAGTAGAAGGGGTAGAAATGGTGGTACAAGCATAAGACTAGTGGATGAACATGTATGCATAGTTATCTAATACTTTTGAATGTTACAGTTATATGACCATTCACTTATTCATTAACACTTTACAAGAAATGACTCAGGATGAAATTTGGAGTACTATGGAACATGAGTATATGGAGCAACTTCTTGTTGAAGAGGAGGAAAAAAGGGATGCAGAAGAAACAGCAAGACAAGATAAGTTTGATCAAGTAGAATTAAAATTGATACTTGAAGAAGAAGTAAGATTTCAAAAAGAAGACCAAGAGAGATTAAGAGAGGATGAAGAGTTTGAGTGGAACCAAAAGTGGTACAACCATGATACATGAAATATACACACCTAAGAAACATTCAAACATAAACCTTGAACCTGTCAATGAGAATCTGCAAACACAAGAATCAATAATCAATGATAATCAGTCTAGTTGGAGGCTTACTGTTGATGAACATATGGACATAGCACATACTACTCCAAATGGAAGGGGAAAAAAAGTTGATACAAGTGCAACACCAGAACCACAAAAAATGAACAAGCAAGGTAGGAAAAGGAAACAACCTGATACAAGTGATTCTCTCCCATTAAGGATTTATCACAAGAACATGGGAAGATCTGAGAGGATCTTTAATCAGAAAATGAAAAAATCAGGATTTGGTCCAAATGGAGAAAGATCAACAGCAAACAATGCAATCTCAATCTAATTAGTATACAGTCTGTATGTTTTTAATATCCTTTATGTTAGACAATTTCATGTGAAGACACAAAAACATCTATATTTTCTTATGGTTGTATATGCAGCATGTGCTGGCATATGATGATGTATTATTTTTTGTGGTGCCAAAAACAAGGGGTTTGTCTCCTCACATGCCCGAACTTATGTTATGAAAATTTACACTCATTTGGTGAGTGTCATTTGGTCAAATTTTATAAGTCTCAACTGCTTGTAGTTTTTTACTGCATAATCCATGGTTCATTGTAAGTCTTATGTTTTTTGGTAACACTCTTCACAGATGCAAATACATGAAATCAACATATTTTGCCATACATAAGAGTAACCCATACAAGAACTACTAATTTTATTTATCTTAAAATTCCATACATAAACTACCATACATGAACTACAATACCCTTCTAATACATGAAAAACCACTTTTACTTCATTCCCCACAAAATAACAATAACCAACATTAGCAGAAAACAAGGTGACTTCCAAAAAGTCAAACGGGTAAGAACATGGTTGACATCTTCTTGTAAATCCAGAATCCTTTCTTCACGGGTCATTTCAGTTTGTAGTAAACGCCTTTCATTGGGGTTGAGCAGGAGATACATCTCATTTAATTGAAGTCGATACCAATCAAATTCATGTTCTTGGTCATACGAGTCCCATAACTCATATTTCTTTTTGTTAGGTTTCTGAAACATTATTATTTAGGTTAATTATAGTTCAAAAAAACAATTAAGTATTAAATGTTGGATACTTACTGATCGATTTGGACAAACAATAGTTATATTCTTCTATAATTAACCCTTATGATAAATCAATAGTTTAATAATGAATACTAAATATATACAAAAGTAATATTCTTCTGAAGAAATATGTAAAGAAGACATAAAGATAGCTAGTTCATACCAAAGGTGAATCTTTGAATCTGAAATTGTGATTGCAACATGTTTTATTCTTCTAGGGACATAATGTCAAACCAAGAAGCCTACACTCATGTGATGAGTCTTTCATTCAAATAAGTCCCAATTCGATTGATGATCCTCAGCGATGACAAAGAAACATGACCAATAAACACGTCGAACGAGGTTGACAAGGTGTATGTGTAGTATCGTGCTTGCAGATTGCATCATCGTGCCTTACTTCTTAAGAAATGTATACATAATGCAACTATTGGCAAGATGGCACACAAAGAAGAGCAACAAAAAACTATTTGATTCACAAGATAGATGATACGTCTTACTTATTCTTCAATTGTTCTTTGGCTAGAGATGTGACGAGGTTTATTATGTCGCTGGTGGATTTAGGAGTGAAACATTTTCAGCGTATGCCGAATGGACTCGTTTGGTTCATTACGTGTTCGTCTTGCTTATAAATTTGAAGGTATTTTTGGAAGGCGTTTTTTTATGTTACGTGGTGGAGTTTGTGGAATTTCCGGAACACATTACTTTTCGAGAGTAAAAGCCCCGTAAAGAGTCAGTTTTAGAAAGATATTGTTGTACGATCATTTTTTGTTGGTGTATAAAGCTAGCGGTGTTCTAAGTTAAGATGGGATAGTTAGATTATACAGATCGATTTGGACAAACAATAGTAATATTCTTCTATAATTAACCCTTATGATAAATCAATAGTTTAATAATGAATACTAAATATATACAAAAGTAATATTCTTCTAAAGAAATATGTAAAGAAGACATAAAGATAGCTAGTTCATACCAAAGGTGAATCTTTGAATCTGAAATTGTGATTGCAACATGTTTTATTCTTCTAGGGACATAATGTCAAACCAAGAAGCCTACACTCATGTGATGAGTCTTTCATTCAAATAAGTCCTAATTCGATTGATGATCCTCAGCGATGACAAAGAAACATGACCAATAAACACGTCGAACGAGGTTGACAAGGTGTATGTGTAGTATCGTGCTTGCAGATTGCATCATCGTGCCTTACTTCTTAAGAAATGTATACATAATGCAACTATTGGCAAGATGGCACACAAAGAAGAGCAACAAAAAACTATTTGATTCACAAGATAGATAAGTTGCCTAAAGACGAGTCAAAGATAAGTGTAGCTTGAACGAGGTTTGGATGACACAAAAGCTCATTTTGGAAGACTTTTTTGTATCATTGTCACATAGGCATCATAGAATAATATCAAGATGCCCATCAATGAAATGTGATTTAAGGATCCTAAACCTTGAATTCAAATCCTATTTTTCCTTAAAATTTAACAAAACAAGTGTAGACATAAGTTTTTACATGAAACTTGAAAGTGATATATTTACTCGTAACCGACAACCACGGCAATTGATCTCTAGCATTAACGGAAAGAATAATGATCACAACAAAGACGACGAAGAGAAAAAGGCTTATTGAAAACGCCATAATAAACACTGGCATTTCATTAAGCTCGTCACAAGTAAATACCATCTCACATAAGATAATAGTGCATGGTAATTGGACACTTTGGTGATCATTTTGTAGTACGTAATGTACAGCTTCAGTTTTGTATTATAGTAACTCAAAACTACATTTATATGACAATCAGTTTGAGCTAGCGTGCAAATGTGCAATCTGTTGATGAAATGTAAATTATTTTCTCCTAATATGGTCAATAGATTTTATATAACTAATTGTTCATGACATTGTTGTATCTATTTTTTTGTGAGGTCGTCTCCCAGTCGTTGACAATCCAACGACTCTTCAACAACCAAACTCATCTGTTGGTGTTATAAATGTTAAAAACCCACTTGTGATCTGAGTTGACAACTTGTGTTACAAGTCTTTGGATCATGGCAAACGATATAATTTCTTTTATGTACTCCTTAAACAGTAAATCGATAATTAGATAAGTCATACAAATCATCATAAATGGTAAATAAAAAGTCACTAGATATTCATTATTTCGTCAAAATTAGATAAACCAATTTGTGTTGATGAAGCAAAAATTCACAAGAAACATGTCACATCAGGAACTACATGGATTATATTAAAAATTCAAGAAATTTTCAAATACACCTCGTCTAAAACTTTTATCTCATAAATATTTTTTAGTTTTCAATAAATGTATATTGTAACTTTTAATATAAGATCCACCACCATCGTATACAAGTAGCAATATACTAATATTACCATAAAATGACTATATTACCCTTGTCTTCTTTAACATATTTACAATTATAATTTTTTTTAATCTTAAATTTTTAAAAAGTACTTAACACAAAAATATTTTTTTTAAATAAGAATTTTTTAAAAAGTACTGATTTAAAAAAATAAAAAAAATATTTTTTTAAATTTCGTACTTTATAAAATCTTAATTTTTTTAAAATAAATTTAATTTTTTTCGTACTTTTAAAATTTAACAATTTTTTTTAAAGTTAAGAAAAAATAAAAAAGTTAAAACTTTTTTACTTTTTACTTTGAATATTTTTTACTTTTTTATCTTTTTCTTAACTTTTAAAAAAATCTAATTTTTTTCGTAGAAAAAAATTAACTTTTTTTTTTGAAAAAAAAATAATTTAAAAAGTACGAAAAGATCTAAATTTTTAAAAAAAATTAGAGTTAACTACATTTTTGATC
Source organism: Tanacetum coccineum (assembly GCA_026074375.1). Taxonomy (NCBI): domain Eukaryota; kingdom Viridiplantae; phylum Streptophyta; class Magnoliopsida; order Asterales; family Asteraceae; genus Tanacetum; species Tanacetum coccineum. Next base: position 8,617 of record BQNB010085070.1, read on the forward strand.
CGTATGGTTTACCGGGTTCAACAGTTTTGGTCCAATAGTTTAAAATGTAACGGATTCAGTCCGTTTTTTTTCGACCCGTAACACTTTTGGTCCATTTTTCGTTGACCGTTAGTTTGACTTGTTAAAAACACATGAAATGACTAAAATGGCTATGATCTGAATTATCCAGTTAAAAACACAAAAAATGATTCAACCTCCTTGGTATGATTTGATCCACAACACATCTAAATGGCTATGATCTGAGTTAAAACCAATCAATGATTAATACACAAAAACTTATTATAAGACATAAATATTGAGTTGGAACAACAATGTCTTCCATTTTCTTCCTTTACACAAGAACTTGATATCATCTTTATAACTCTTTCTTCAAAACAAATCAAAACCCACAAAACTGCCACCACCACTATGTCGAGATCTAGTCACCACCACCACTGAACATTTCATTTTCACAGATTATAACAAAATCTAAAACACCCAGATATGTGATTTATATTTCTTCACTGAATCAGTGACACACAGAAGTACATAAACACAAACCTAACACCTATTTTATCATTGTCACCTTCTTTACCCAAATCAAGATAACCTCATCTTTACCTTCATTTTCATACATCAAACAAATCAAGATCTTCTAAAAGACACTCTCTTATTTAGCAAAAGACTCGCATCTGTGGTGACGGATGTTCATACCCAACACCCCACACACCTCATCTATGGTGGATGTGATGGGTCGACAGGGCACATATAAACAAGTTTTGAAATTGACGATCCTCCAGATCTGGAAAATATTATATTGATTTATGAGCGGCGGTGGTTGTCGCGATTTTTGATGGTGATTTCATGACATGGGGTCTTTGTTGGTTGATGATGATGATTATTGTATTGTGATGGAAGTATAGAAAGAAAAAAGAATGGTGACTCCAAAAGCGAGTGTATTTGTTTATAGATTTGTGCCTTTATGTATCAGGCTTTTATTTAAAGCGTTAATTAAATATTTTGCCTTCACATTTGACAGTCAAACTAGCGTTTGGACCAAAGGTGTTACGGGTCGATCAAAAACGAACTAGATCCGTTACATTTTAAATTATTGATTAAAACCGTTAAACCCGGTAAATCATAAGGACCAAAAATGTAGTTAACTCAAAAAATTAAGATTTTAAAAAGTGCGATTTCTAAAAAAAAAATTAAATTTTTTGTACGGAGTACGGAAAAAAGTAAGTTGGTCATTACGGTACAAATGGAAAAGTAAGTTGGTAATAAATGGCCTTTACCCTAATTTCTTTTATGTACTCCTTAAACAGTAAATCGATAATTAGATAAGTCATACAAATCATCATAAATGGTAAATAAAAAGTCACTAGATATTCATTATTTCGTCAAAATTAGATAAACCAATTTGTGTTGATGAAGCAAAAATTCACAAGAAACATGTCACATCAGGAACTACATGGATTATATTAAAAATTCAAGAAATTTTCAAATACACCTCGTCTAAAACTTTTATCTCATAAATATTTTTTAGTTTTCAATAAATGTATATTGTAACTTTTAATATAAGATCTACCACCATCGTATACAATTTATTAATTAAAAGAGTTATTAATTAATCGATAAATTAATAATTATTAATTTATATATTAATTAATATTTTATTAATTTATAGTATACAAATGGTTGGAAGAAAAATTCTCTATATATTAATTAATATTTTATTAATTATTGTATACAATGCATGTATATCAACAGATAACATGACTTTTGAGAACTCAGATAGAAGGTGTGAAAGCACTCAAGAATCCAGAATTTGATCAAAGAGATGGGTTAACGCAATGCAATGAATGTCAAGATGTTCTGACTCACCCACGAAGAAAATGTATTGCACAGTTTGTTGACTGATGAAGAAATTATTGAAAGCGTTATTGGAATTAATAAAGACTGAAATCGATAAGAAGATGATGAAAAGTTCACAATGGACCACCAAACCCCTTCGCGAAAAGCGAAGCTATAAAGCGGCACAATCACATTGAACAATTTCTTGTTGAGCTATGAGAAAACAACACCAAATTCAATCAAGCAAAGAAAAATTAAGAGACGAATTCCGAAGGGGAAATTGATTTCAACAAAAAACAAAAGACAATTGAGTCATTTTTCAAGAAACCGTTCATAATCATTCATGTAATATGCTATATATAAGGGAATTTATTAATTTAAATTTATATGGGGACTAAAGAAATATCAAAAATGTATTATCATATAAGTTTTAGCGAAATTAATAATTTAACACCATATCCCCAGAGTCGGGACCGGCAAAAAATATTATCTTAGAGAGTTTATTAAATAATCGAGTATTAATTTATCGAGTTTCTACTGTATATTGTAACTTTTAATATAAGATCCACCACCATCGTATACAAGTAGCAATATACTAGATATTTAAATGATGGTAAGGTAGGTTGACTAATGATAGCTTTGTTTGGCTCAAGGTTTTTAAGTGTTTATAAGGCTGGCTACTATGACAAAGGGTCGCGACCTGCATTTTCCGGTGCTACATCAGCTTTCTCTCTCCGACGACTTACATGCGACCTTTTACCACTATAAAACGACCTTATTTTTTTTAAATTTTTTTAACAAAAAATTTAAATTTCATTAAACTAAAAAAAATATTAAAAACATAATTTTTGTAAATAAAAGTAAAAAAACTACTCAAATACATTTGAATGCTTTAAGTATAATTTGTATTATTGTATACAAATATATAATTTGACTACTCAATACTTATATTTGCTATAATGGGCTTTCAATATAAAGCATATATGTATTTATGTTGGGCTAAAAATGAGAAGAGTAAAAATAGGGTTATACTTCATCTTTTTCCTTGTAACTTCAACTCACAGCACACACAAACACACACACAACATAGTCACAAACACACACACGAAAAAAATATATACAAACAGAATAACCACACACGACATCGATCGTGTAGGCGACGTTTTTCAAAGTTTGTCTCCGGCGACCGAGTGGGCGACCGACGTGCCACTATAGCGGCGACCGACATCGACCGACGTCGACTGAGTCGATCGACCGAGCCATAGTGGGCAGCCTAAACGCTTGAGCATATAAAATAAATTTTAGTTGTCACATTAGCTTATGAAAAATTTTAGAAGTCACAAGGCTTTATAAAACCACTAACCTATTGAAACAGGTTTATGAGAATTTATAGTTAATCAAATTACTTAAATGACTTCATAATATAATGCTTTAATACTCAAAAACTTGAAAGACTCTTTTTAAAACACTATTTGTACCATCTTTGTTTTTTAGCCACTCCATCACTTTCCAATTTCCGACACTCTTCACCCCTTTTAGAATCATCCAAAAGGCCGCCTTAACAAGAGGGAGTCCGAGGGACTCGGTTTTTTGACACTTTAGTCATTTCTTGTATTTAACGTGTATATAGTTAGTTAATAACGTCTAACGGTTTAACTAACGGTTGTTAAATATATTTCGTGAAACATATTATATATTTAATAAGTATACACGAGTTATATATATTAAATACATAATAAACGTACTCTCTGTGTATTCGTTGTTGGAGTTTATGACCTAATTAACCATTAACTACACGAGTACATAGCGGGTAACATATAATCACATATAGAAAATATAATCAACAAAGAGATTGATTACGTGTACCTTTTAGCAATTAACGAAACACCGTCTTCAATATACGCGTGTGTATAATAAATATACGCGAATCCACCGAGGATCTAATTAAAATCCCTCTACTTCAACACACACAATACGTTCTTAGCAAACAATTAAGTATGCTAATACTAGTAGTGATAAGAAATCAAACAACCACGTTCTCATAGAAATCAACACTTGAAAACCCTTATGGTTTTTTCCTTGGATCGAAACAAACACAAAACCGAAAACCCTTTGTGGGTTTTGGTCGCTCGAACAAGAGAGAGAGAGAGAGAGAGAGAGAGAGAGAGAGAGAGAGAGAGAGAGAGAGAGAGAGAGAGCGAGAGACTGAGAGATACCAGACGAGAGGTGCGAGTGGATGTTGACCTTTTGAGCTGAGCTTAAATCTAGAGTAAGATAGGGATGATGTGCATGAGACTTGGGAGTGTGTGGGTGATGTCGATCCACATAGATATTTGAAGGGAGTCAGAACGAGGAGGGAGAGGAGAGAGAGAGAGAGATTTAGGGATTAGTTTTTCCAAGACGTGTCAAACAATGAATCTCTAAACCCCTATTTATAACTTAAATAACTTGGCTTGCAAGCAAAGCTCTCCTACCTCCTTATTAGGGGTGTTCGACCGGTTCTAGGCAAAAAGGAAACAAAACGAAAACTTTCCTTTTTCCTTAAATCCCATATATATTAATCTTTAAACTATTTAACGATTAATATAACTTCGTTAAATATTTACTTTAACTATTTAATGTTCGTTAAGCTTATCACATAAATATATTACATTTAATATATTTATTATTAATTATTTTACGTATTAACGCGTACGTCCCCGTAGGCTCGAAATTTTTTCCGAACATATTGTACATAATCCAACAGCTCCCACTTGGACATGTATAAATAATATAATAACATTGGTAAGCGTCTAGCAACACGCCAATGCTCCCAGAAATATCCGAGTGTGGTTTCATAAAGACACGGATAAATGATTTATGTATTTACAATTCCTTTGTTTCCGATACCTTGTTAAAAATGGATATGAATCAAAGTCATTCCATTATTTAACGATTTTGTTTCTCGTATATGTAATTAATCTAGATTACCAAAAATCAATGAGACTCTTCTTCATGAGTTTTGGGTACGACCATACATACATCCGATTAATCATACGAGGGGCCCAGTGTCATCATACTTCAACTATTGAAGGAACAAATTCTATATTGACTACAAGTGCCATGTCACCATGCTTCATAATCACTTCTGAAATAATCGTTATTAGCTACCTTATTCAGGATAACTAGAACTAAATCAAGAAGGATAATCCACACATGCAAGACCTACTTGCATCTCAAGTCTAAGGATTTAGTAAATAAAATCACTTTAGAAGATCCACATAATGACGTTGATCCATAAAGTGATAATCTTGTTAGTTAGGGAAGTCCAACATTCATCTCATGAATATCATGTGAGTTTGGCAGATACATCCTTTAATATCCAAGATATCACCAATCACTCGGACTTGTCTTAATTCAACAATATTCCCATATTATCAACAACGGACTAGTTTACAATAATAATAAAGCATTATTCACGGATTAAACATGCAAATATATGACACAATTTAAAATAAATATAAAGAAATATCAATGTATCTTTATCATAAAAAAAATTGTCTTAACATCCCATATTCAAATACTAAACACAGATCTACATGAAACTACTAGCTAAACGAAGTCCTATGCTCCTAGCATGTTGAGTAAGCTTTCCTTTAGATAAAGCCTTCGTAAAACGATCAGCCAGATTGTCATCTGTGTGAACTTTAAGAAAATTTATTTAGCCTAGTTTAATACTCTCACGAACATAATGATATCTCCTATGGTAGTGTCTGGCGCCCTTCTGAACCCCCGGTTCATTAGCGAAATGTAGTGCGGCTGAATTATCGCAAAACATCTTAATAGGTTCGTTTATTATTGGTACGATACCAAGCCCTGAAATAAACTTCCTAATCCAAACAGCTTACATCTCTGCTTCTGAAGCAACTATGTATTCAACTTCCATCTCTGCTTCTGAGATTTTGTATCATCTTTGTGGGTCTTAAATCCAGCATCGCAATAGAAATCAACTCTAAGTTCAGCTTCAGGATTTCCACCATAAACCAAGAACATATCTTTAGTATTTCTTAAATACTTAAGAATGGTTTTCACAGCAGTCCATTGTGGTTCTCTTGAATTTTGTTGAAAACAACTTTTTATATTTTGTGCGAACACAACATCAGGTCTAGTGCATCTTTCCACATACATGATGGAACCTACAGCCGAAGCATAAAGTACATTCTGCATACGCTTCACCTCTCCGGGTGTTGAAGCACCTTGTGTTTTATTCAAGTTAAGTCTTTCTTGCATGGGGACGTAACTACGTTTGAAATTATCCATCATATATATCTTCAAGATCTTATCCATGTAAGCACTTTGAATAAGTTCCAATTAATCGCATCGATCTATCTCGGTAGATCTTGATTCCAAGAATAAATGCTGCTTCCCCTAAATCTTTCATGGTGAAACATTTTTTAAGATATGTCTTTACACTTTGTAAACTTGGAATGTGATTTCCCATGATGTTTATGTCATTGACATATAAGATGAGGAATGAAATATTACTCCCACTAGCCTTTTGATATACATATGGCTCATCAAGATTTTGAGTAAATTCAAACCTTTTGATTTCCTCATCAAATCTTTTATTTCAGCTTCTTGATGCTTGCTTAAGACCATAAATGGATCTTTGAAGCTTGCATACTTTCCTGGGATGTTTAGGATCGACAAAACCTTCATGTTGCACTATATAAATGTCTTCATCAAGATAACCATTTAAGAAGGCAGTTTTGACATCCATTTGTCATATCTCATAGTCATAGAACGCCACTATGGCTATAAGAATCCTAATAGTTCTAATGTCAGTAACTGGTGAGAATGTTTCTTCATAATCAACCCTGTAGAGTTGAGTAAATTCCTTTGCTACTAGATGACCTTTATAGGTGTGTACAGTGCCATCCATGTCAGTCTTTTTCTTAAAAAGCCATTTACTCCTAACAGTCTTACAATCAGGAGGAAGATCAACCAAGCACCAGACTTGATTATCTTTCATGGATTGCATCTCCACATTCATAGCATCGAGCCATTTATTAGATTCTGAATCTAACATTGCAGCTTTATAGTTAGCAGGTTCATTAAGATCCCCTAAACTATGCTCCTCCGCTTCTACATTTAGACATAAGCGTTCAGGAGCTCGATGTGTCCTTACAAACCTATGAACAGGAGCTTCTTCCTCATGAGGTGGTTCAAAACCCTCAACCTTCATAGGAAGTTCGCTAGTGATTTCAGAAGGTAATGTATCTTCATCTTAAATTTCTTCAAGTTCTTCCGCCCTCCTACTGACTTCTAAAGACAAAAGATTTTTCTTAAAGAATTCAACATACTTCACAACAACTATTTTGTTTTTAGGTGGGAAGTAGAAATAGTAACCTATTGTTTCCTTTGGATATCCTATAAAGATACACTTAGCAGATCTTTGTTGAAGTTTGTCAGGCATGTCCCGCTTCACAAACGCCTCACAATCCCAGACCTTTAAGTAAGAAAAATTAGGAACTTTTCCATACCATAATTCATATGGCGTCTTATCAACCTTCTTGGTTGGAACCATATTAAGAATGCGTGCAACAGACTCTAGTGCATAATCCCAAAAGGATAACGGCAAAGTTGTAAAATTCATCATTGATCGAACCATGTCTAACAAAGTACGATTCCTCCTTTCATACACCGCATTGTGTTGTGGCGTATATGGAGGAGTAAGCTGCTGGACAATTCCACAAGCTTTCAGATAATCTTTAAACTCTTGGCTAATATATTCACCTCCTCGATCTGATCGAAGCGCCTTAATAGTCTTTCCAAGTTGATTTTCTACTTTATTCTTAAACACCTTGAACGTTTCAAAAACCTCATGTTTATGTTTAAGAAAATAAATATAGCCATAACGACTATAATCATCCGTAAAGGTAACGAAGTAGCCAGCATTAGAATTAACATTGGGTAAAATGTTAAGCATATCAATTTCATTAATACCATCACTCGGAGTAGCATTAAATAAAGAACATAATTCTTAGAAACTGAAACTCCATAATCCGTAAAAAATTAGATAAAACCATTGTCAACCAAACGTGAAAATAAACAACACCTCTAGTAATAGTAGGTGCATAATGGCAATTGTCTAAATAAATCACTAAGCCATTAGGTAAAACTAAGTCATCACTTCCAATAGCTCTTGTTTCAGCTTTCTTACTCCTCTAAGACCATGTTTTGTGTTACAAATATGAGTACCAAAACCAGTGTCATACACCTAGGATTTAGTAGGAAAAGAAAATAATTCTATTACGAAGATATCTAAAGAACTGGCAGTGCCAACATGCTTCTTATTCTTCATCAACTCAGCAAGGTAAACAGGACAATTCCTTTTCCAATGATCCACCTCTTTACAGTGGTGGCATGCGTCATTCTTTGCTGGGTGCTCTTTAGCAGAAGGTTTACGGTTTTTAGGCTTAGGGATATAAATTTTATCTTTTCCCTTGCCTTTCTCTTTACCTTTGCCTTTAGCTTTTTGTGATTTCTTATTGGCCTTCTGGATTCCACCATCTTGAATCGCCATAACTTGTGGTGTAGCAACATTTTTAGGTAAACTTTTTCATACTCAATAAGCAGAGCATGTAGTTCACCAATTGTCTTTCCTATGTTATGCATATTGTAGTTTCTTACAAAACCAGCAAAATCACTAGTGAGGCCATTCATAATTAAACCAACACTAAGATCATGTGGGAGCACATAACCAACTAGTTTTCCCTCCTCCTGTTTGCAAGCATAGAAAGTTTGGATCAAGTCAAACTGCTTCACTCCAGCTTGTTTCTCAAATATAGATTTAAGCTCCTAAAGCATTTTATAAGGTGGGGAATTTTCGAGCAGTCCATATAGTTCGGGAGTCGTACTTCTGAGCATAAGACAAGCAACCTCATTATGAGCATCATAAACTGCATTCCACTGCGCAAGTACTTGGAATCGACAGGTAGAGCAGGAGAAATAGTGATTTAGTTCTTTAGTATATATAATATATAAGTAATATATATATAACTAAATATCAATTAAAAGGAGAGAGTAAGTATTCCGTAAGGGTTCTAAGAAGATTACTTTTATCCAAACTAATTCCAAAAAAACCTTCTCGGGTCGTTTTCCGACGAGGCGTGAATTGAGAATCGAATTTAAGTTCGTGATCGCGTGATTTAATGATTTTTTGATTTTTTGATTCTATTTCTACAACTAATATGCAAGAACAAGTAAAAGCTAACTAAAAACGAAAGCAATTAAGGTTAAAACACGAAAACGATAACGGGAATCAAAACCCGAGCTTTAAAAACCTAAATCTATAAATTTTAACCCTACAAATGCAAATTTAATTTTTAAAAGTCCTAAATGATAAAAAAAAAATTAGAAAAAAGAATTATATTTTTTTTGACTTTTATATTTTTTATTATGAATTAAAAACTGATTTAATCTAAAAAGTAATTAAAAATACTAAACTAATTTAAAAAATTCTGAAAACTTCAAGAAAAGTACTTTGAACAGTGTTGAACCTAAGAAAAATAAAATGAGCAAAACAGCTTAGTGAAATAAGCAAGAAATAAGCTAAAATAAGCTGCTAGGCTAAATGGCTAAAATGACATTAAATAATAAATAAAACAAACTATAACTGAAAAAGTCCCAAAGGCAGATGGTTAAGGTGTGTTGTGTTGAGGTGTTGTGTGAAAGGGAGAGGTCACAGGTTCGACCCATGTGGCCTCTCTTTTTTATAAAATATTTTTTTTGTTTTCTTTTTGAAAAGCTAAAATTTAAGCAAAAATAACAAACCTTAAAAAATGAGCTTTTTACAAAACCTAAGAATAAGCTAGAAATAAGCTTATAAAAATAACAGAATTGGTTTTTAAGCTAAGTGGCTAAAGGCTAAAACTGTGTGGGCTTTTTAGGCTCAAAAAGCAAATGGAAAACAAATAAGCTAAAATAAGCTACCTACCTAGACTGAACAAGCTAAACTAATCCCAAAATAAGCATTTAAATAAGCTAGAATAAGCAGAATTGACTTAAAAGCTAAGGCTTTTCTCTCTTAACAGCCTTGGCCAATAAGCTTAAGCCAAGGCCAAATAAGCCAAAAGTAACTTAATCCTAACCTAATAAGCCAATAGAAACACAAATTAAGCAAATCCAATAAGCCATGAGCACATAAATCAAATTTAGCTTCTAGCTAAAACTGATAACCAAACAGTCTAATGGGGCACTTTTGAGCTAGAAATTAAGCTAGTAGACCAATAAGCTAAGCCTTGAAAACTTCAAACGGATTAAGATTAACCTACAAAGTACTAGAATAAGCAAAAAATAAGCAATTAGGATAACTAATGAGCTAGAAAAACAAGGAGCAAAAAGGTCAGTATATGCTGATCACAATCAGTATATACTGAGCCTTGATTTTGACAAATGCTAATTTTAGCCCTAAACTCAGATATGAAAATAAGCTCTAAACCCTAAAATAAGCTCAAACAGATTGAGCCTATACTACAAACTACTTGTGCTAAAAATTTCAAATCCTAAAACTAACATTAACTAATCTAAAGTTGCTATTAAAATTAGACTTTAGCTTTGAAAATGAGACTATCACAGATTTGGCTAAAAACTGAATTAGCAATTGCATACTCATTCTAACTCATTTCTACTGCATTTAGACTCAAAACAAGCATGGCTTAAACACCAAAAGCTACTTATGAAGATCTAAGCAAATTAAGCTGTATTATCAAACTTAGAGAACCACAAATTCAAAACATGGATACTATGAACCTAAAATTTGAAATTTAAGCCTAAACAACTATTAGAAACTAATTATAAGACTAAGATTAAGCTAATTAAAGTTGAATTAAAAACCAAAATAGCCTAGGCAGCACTAACAAGAGTTAGTGCTGCTTGTGCCAAACACCCCTTTAAAAACACTTTTTTCATTTTTAAGCTTAAAACAAATTTAGAAAACTATTAAAAACTCAAAGCAGATTTAATATAAGATACAATAAAGACAAATAAGCAATTATAACACAGCAATAAGCACCTAAAATAATCCAACTAGAATAAGCAGTTAAAAGCTAAATAAGACAGATTATGAGAAATACTTGAACAAATGAGTTTTAGACTACAAGCTAAGCATGTTAAGCAATACTAAGACATAATAAGCATAAATAAGCATAAATAAGCAAAGATAAGCAGTTTAAATAAGTAAACAGATTTTTAAGCTAAAATGCAAAAAGTGTACTTACAAGGCCCTTTGCTCAAACAAAGGTATTAAATTTCTCACAAGAGCTTATCAACAAGCTCTAGCTTTTTTTCATAAGCTAGTAAAAACCCACAAGCCCTTCCAAGTCTGGCTTGTCATCCAAAATAGCTTTTTGAGTGATTTTTAAGTGAAAAAGACTTGAGCTATATAAACTATGAAAAAGTTTATATAGCTTAAGTTAAACAGCTTAAATGTGAGTAAACAAGAGCTTATAAGAGATTAATGAACATTTTCATAGCATTGACATAAAAACGAATTTTAACATAAAAACTTAAATTTCATTAAACTTAAAAAAACAGTACAAGGCTTTTAAAAAAAGTACAATAAGCTAAAACAAGCTTAATATAAGCTGAAAAATAGAAACTAGATAGCCTCAAGGGCTTACAAGAGTCCTATTTATAAAGGATAAAAAAGGTCTTGGGGTCTTCTCTTTGTGCTAGTTCTGTGAGAGGGATGAGAGGGTGTGCTTCTTGTGTGAGTGAGCTCGAAACCATCATCATATCCATCCATTTTGCTTGTTCACCAAGTAGTATGATCACAACCCTAAATTCCTTGTCCTTGTTCATCAACGAATGAGAAACCATAGGATTGCCAAGGTGGAATTGGCACCTTGTGGAGTGGGGTTGCTTTGTGAGAGTGATGTGTTTGTTTTGGGGTGCAGGGGTCGAGGTGAGAGTGATGGGTGAATAGTAAAAATGGCAGGAAAGGGGTGTGTTTGTTTTGGTTGATAACAGGGTTAGAGGACAAGGTAACGGGGTTAGTGTATAGGGACTAATGGTGTAATTGGCTAAGGGCTAGCAATATTAGTCCATAAGGACTAACGATTCAAACCCAGAGACTTGTGGTGTAAAGGGTTTTAAAGGTTAAGTGTTGTTGGGCTTATATTTGGGTCGGATAAGATTTAAAGGGTTCTTGGGCTTTTTAACTTATAAGACTTGATTTTAAGGGCTTAACGGGCGGGCCCGACCCATTAAATGGGTGCGGGTTAGTCAATTTAAAATGCACACGTCTTTTGGCTTCGACTTTTCATGCTATTTCCAATCCCGTGCTCGGTTTTGTCGTTTTTGCCTTTAATTTTGTCCTTTAGTGAACACCCGTTACATGCACATCATACGTAGCAAAACACACATATATTTGGCATTTTTGATATATTTTGGTCATTTTAGGCTCGTTTTTATAGGTAAAAGGTATGTGTAATTAAGCACATACCAAATAGGCTGTTTAGTGACAAACAGTTTCTTTTCTCAAGACCATCTTAGATGAACGAAACCAATCATTGAAATTTGAACCAAAAATCCTATTTATAGAGGATAAAGAAGGTCTTGGGGTCTTCTCTTTGTGCTAGTTTTGTGAGAGGGATGAGAGGGTATGCTTCTTGTGTGAGTGAGCTCAAAACCATCATCATAGTCATCCATTTTGCTTGTTCACCAAGTAGTATGATCACAGCCCTAGATTCCTTGTCCTTGTTCATCAACGAATGAGAAACCATAGGATTGCCAAGGTGGAATTGGCACCTTGTGGAGTGGGGTTGCTTTGTGAGAGTGATGGGTTTGTTTTGGGGTGCAGGGGTCGAGGTGAGAGTGATGGGTGAATAGTGAAAATGGCGGGAAAGGGGTGTGTTTGTTTTGGTTGATAACAGGGTTAGGGGACAGGGTAACGGGGTTAGTGTATGGGGACTAATGGTGTAATTGGCTAAGGACTAGCAATGTTAGTCCATAAGGACTAACGATGCAAACCCAGGGACTTGTGGTGTAAAGGGTTTTAAAGGTTAAGTGTTGTTGGGCTTATATTTGGGCCGGTTAAGATTTAAAGGGTTCTTGGGCTTTTTAACTTATAAGACTTGATTTTAAGGGCTTAATGGGCTGGCCCGGCCCATTAGATGGGTGCGGGTTGGTCCATTTAAGATGCACACGTCTTTTGGCTTTGACTTTTCATGCTCTTTCCAATCCCGTGCTCGGTTTTGTCGTTTTTGCCTTTAATTTTGTCCTTTAGTGAACATCCGTTACATGCACATCATAAGTAGCAAAACACACATATATTTGGCATTTTTGATATATTTTGGTCATTTTAGGCTCGTTTTTATAGGTAAAAGGTATGTGTAATTAAGCACATACCAAATAGGCTGTTTAATGACAAACAGTTTCTTTTCTCAAGACCATCTTAGATGAACGAAACCAATCATTGAAATTTGAACCAAAAAGTTTCTCTTTCAAACATCGACCTAAAAGCCGAATGGTTTATGTTTTAGACAGGTAGCGCCATTTACAAAACATAGTAAAGTTCAAGAATTAGTATTTTCGATAATACTCCTTGAAAAAAATTAACTACCCATGTTTAGATAAATAAACAATTATTTTTCTAAGGCCTAGGATCCAACTTGACATACCACTATCACATCAGTTGATCTGTTAGCAATGGTGTATTCAAAAGGTAATTGACGATCAATAATTGCCACCGGTGCAATTCCTAGAACATTATGGGACTTACTCTATTACATTAATATACTAGTAAGCATGTTTTATCCCAGCTATGCCTCGAGCATAAGGTCTCACCCGCTTACCTCGATTTAGTCGTCCAATCAAGAACTGTGATTATGTAACACTAACGTCTCACGAAAAAGTGTATAATCACCTTGGAAATGCAATCTACATACGTCTCAGGCATAGTAAAAAACAACTGCAAGTGTTCTTACAAATTGGATGGCAATAACTTATTTAAAAGGGTATTTACATTTGATGTGTCAAATATGTACAAAGAAGCATGTATACATCTTCGTATCATGAATTTTAATAAAAATTTTACTCAATTAAGTTATTTATTATGGCATCACTTATTTTCATACATCTTATGTATAAATAGTGTTACCTTTAAAATATGACGATTCAACATGTTTTCAAATCTTAAAGATTTTATATTTTATCGCGGAAAAAGATTAAAGAATGATTAAAAACCATTCAAACCCTAAACCATTCGCGACTTCCTAAATAGTATGCAAGGTAAGGAAACTACAACGTAATCCGGCATTATAGGGTAATGGTATCTACAAGACCGAAATCTTGATGAGTCTCCCCGAACTTTATCCTTGCAACTAAATAGTACTTTTGCAAATTTCGTCATTGATAAAAATTATAATCCGGCATTATAGGATAATGGTATCTACAAGACTGAAATCTTGATGAGTCTCTCCGAACTTAATCCTTGCAACTAAATAGTACTTTTGCAAATTTCGTCATTGATAAATATTAAATCTTTAATTTTGAAACACATTATAAACATATTAAATGGCAAGTCTCGTTGTGGGAAGTTAATGTATGAGCCTTAACATTATAGATAACCACACCCGATTGACACATAAGACTTCACAATTAATCTATACTATTATATAAAGCATTTATAATGCGAGTCCTATCAAAAATTAAGATAAGGAGGTGCAATCTTGACCATCCATCTTATTTTAGAAAATCACATCATAGAGTGACATGTGTCACTTCTTAATTAAAAAATCACTTTTATTTTTAATATGACATATCTTTTTATATATATATTTTTTATGATATAATTTCACCGTATTTTCTAAAATTCCGTAATCTTTAATTCAACATCCATTTTGATATATTTTTATAAATTTTTAGCTTTTCATATTTTTGTGGGTTTATTTTGAATTTTTTAACAACTTTAACTTTAATTTGAATACAAACTTGATTCGTAAAAGATATATACTTTTGGAGACAATGTTTGATGGGTAAGAGAGTGTGTAAGTCTTTATACAAGCGAGAATGATGTTAATATGATGTTGTGGGAAAGCTACGGAAACCCAAACAAACGAATTCTCTAAGCGGGTAGGGAATTGCGGAGCGAGTTGGGTTAGCAATTTTTATCGTTGCCGCTATGCGCGGGTATCCAACTAGTAGTCTATAATAAATCTTATTTCATAGTTATTAGTCATGTTTGTAATTTTATTTTTGAAAAACCCTTTTGTTTTCTCACAAGTCAAAACTTAAAACAAAACTATATATAAACATACAACCAATACACATAACATTTATTTAATCACTTAACAATTAAGACATACAAACATTAATGATGATTCTAATTATCGAATAATTAACCTATGTACTTATTCACATAAGGCTTCATTTTCCAATGAATCAGCCCACATACATTGATATAATCGATTGCGTAAGCCTTATATAGTACCACATAGCACATAAAAGCTGATAGAATATTTCAGTCGACTTTAGGCCCCGTCAGGACATAGCTAGGTTCTTCCCCAGCTTTTGTAGTAACCTACAAAATTGTTGCTTACTAAGTCGTGGATCTACCATTAAAATTTCAAAAATTTTCAACATTCGACGAATATTTTATGAATATTTTCGTAACAGTGTGTCTAACAATCCGAAAAATAAAAATATTTTAACTTTTATGTCTATAATCATCAAATTGCATGAACTTCAATTAAAAATTAACCAAAAATTTTATATCACATATCAATCCATGATAAACATGCATGTGTTCATCATGGATATCAAATTAACAATTAATTTACAAGCAAAACGGACTAATTAACAGTTAAAAGTCGAATTTTAACACTTTAAAATTTCATGCAACATAGGTTTTCATCTAATTAATTTTATTATCAATCAAGATCCAACCTTTATAACTAAAAAACCCAAAGGGTTTAAAATTAATCAAGAACCCTAATATTCAATTTTACTCTTTATAATTAGAATTCTATACGATGGCTCGTGATGCCACTGTTGGTGTAAACTACCCATTGTTGGGTTATGATCATCTGATGCAAAACCATTCGTCAGATGACATTGATTCTAGTAAGTCACGGTCCTCGATGATGTATATGCCAATGGTTGTGTGATGATACTGATCAAAAAAATAGAAGAGATTCAATTAGACACATCTATTGATGTGTGGATGTATGGAGCCCATGCCTCTATATGGAAGAATTTGCTAAAGTTTATGACCTAATTAACCATTAACTACACGAGTACGCAGCGGATAACATATAATCACGTATACAAAATATAATCAACCAAGAGATTGATGACGTGTACCATTTAGAAATTAACGAAACATCGTCTTCAATATACGCGTGTGTATAACAACGCGAATCCACTGAGGATCTAATTAAAATCCCTCTACTTCAACACACACAATACGTTCTTAGCAAACAATTAAGTATGCTAGTACTAGTAGTGATAATCAATCAAATCACCATGTTCTTGTAGAAATCAACACTTGAAAACCCTTGTGGTTTTTCCTTGGATCGAAACAAACACAAAATCAAAAACCCTTTATGGGTTTCAGTCGCGC
Organism: Tanacetum coccineum; assembly: GCA_026074375.1. Lineage (NCBI taxonomy): Eukaryota > Viridiplantae > Streptophyta > Magnoliopsida > Asterales > Asteraceae > Tanacetum > Tanacetum coccineum. The sequence goes on from BQNB010085070.1 coordinate 25,055, forward strand.
GAACAAAAAAGAGAGAAGGAGAGAGATTTAGGGATTAGTTTTTCCAAGATGTGTTAAACAATGAATCTCTAAACCCCTATTTATAGCTTAAATAACTTGGCTTGCAAGCAAAGCTCTCCCACCTCCTTATTAGGGGTGTTCGACCGGTTCTAGTAAAAAAGAAACAAAACAAAAACTTTCCTTTTTCCTTAAATCCCATTTAATCTTTAAACTATATAACGATTAATATAACTTCATTAAATATTTACTTTAACTATTTAACGTTCATTAAGCTTATCGCATAAATATATTACATTTAATATATTTATTATTAATTGTTTTATGTATTAACGTGTGCGTCCTCATAGGCTTGAATAAACTTTTCGGACATATATTAATTTACGGTACATAATCTAATAGCTCCCACTTGGACATCTATAAATAATATAATAAGATTGGTAAGCGTCTAGCAACACGCCAATGCTCCCAGAAATATCCGAGTGTGGTATCATAAAAGAATAATGGATAAAAATAATTTATTATTTTACAATCTCTTTGTTTTCTGATAAACCTGTGTTAAAAATGGATATGGAATCAAAGATCATTCCCATTATTTTAGCTGCTTAAGTTTCTTGTATACGTAATTAATCTAGATTACCAAAAATCAATGAGACTCTTCTACATGAGTTTTTGGGTACGGCCATACACACATTCGATTAATCCTACGAGGGGCCCAGTGGCATCATACTTCAACTATTGAAGGAACAAATTCTATATTGACTACAAGTGCCATGTCACCATGCTTCATAATCACTTCTGAAATAATCCTTATTAGCTACCTTATTCAGGATAACTAGAACTAAATCAAGAAGGATAATCCACACATGCAAGACCTACTTGCATCTCAAGTCTAAGGATTTAGTAAATAAAATCACTTACAAGATTCACTTAATGACGCCGATCCATAAAGTGATAGTCTTGTTAGTTGGGGAAGTCCAATATTCATCTTATGAATATCATGTGAGTTTGGCGGACACATCCTTTAATATCCAAGATATCACCAATCACTCAGATTTGTCTTAGTTCAACAATATTCCCATATTATTGATCGACAACGGACTCATTTAGAATAATAAAAATTATTCACGGATTAAACATGCAAATACACAATATATATTAAATATAACTTCATACCACGTATCTTTATCATTAATAAAATTGTCTTAACATCCCTTATCCAAATACTAAACACAGATCTACATGAAACTACTAGCTAAACAAAGTCTCATGATTATAGCATGTTGAGTAAGCTTTCCTTTTGGTAAAGCCTTCGTAAAAGAATTTGCTAGATTGTTATTTGTATGAACTTCAAGAAGATTAATTTCGCCCAGTTCAACACACTCGCGAACATAATGGTATCTTATATGGTAGTGTCTGGCGCCCCTCTGAACCCCCGGTTCGTTGGCGATAAGAAGTGCAGTTGAATTATCGCAAAACATCTTAATAGTTTTGTTTATTATTGGTACTATACCAAGCCCTAAAATAAACATCCTAATCTAAAAAACTTCCATTCCAGCTTCTAAAGCAACTTTGTTATTCAGCTTATGTAGCAGACATTGCAGTAGTACCTTGTTTTGGAGCTTTTCTAATCTAATGCGCTTTCGTTCAAAATGAAGACATATCTTGTCAGAGATTTTATGTCATCTCTATCGGTCTCAAATCCAACATCGCAATAGCAATCAACACTAACTTCGGCTTTAGGATTTCTACCATAAACCAAGAACATCTCTTTATTATTTCTTAAATTCTTAAGAATGGTTTTCATAGCAATCCAGTGTGGTTTTCTTGGATTCTATCAAAACGTCTTGTTATATTTTGCTCAAACGCAACATCAAGTCTAGTGCATCTAACCGCATACATAATGGAACCTATTACTAAAGCATAGGGAACATTTTGCATACGCTTCACCTCTCCGGGTATAGAAGCATCTTGTGTTTTATTCAAGTCAAGTCTTTCTTGCATGGGGATATTACCACGCTTGGAATTATCCATCCTGAAACTTTCAAGATTTTATGCACATAAGCACTTTGACTAAGTCCAATAATCGCTTTGATCTATCATGGTAGATCTTGATTCCAAGAATAAATGCCTCTTCCCCCAAATCTTTCATGGCGAAACACTTTCCAAGATATGTCTTTACATTTTGTAAGCTTGGAATGTGATTTCCCTTGATAATTAACATAACTCCCACTAGCCTTTTGATATACACATGGCTCATCAAGATTTTGAGTAAATCCAACCCTTTTGATTTCCTCGTCAAATCTTTTATTCTAGCTTCTTGACGCTTGCTTAAGACCATAAATGGATCTTTATGGCTTGCATACTTTCCTGGGATGATTTGGATCAACAAAACCTTCATGTTACACCATATAAATATCTTCATCAAGATAACCATTTAAGAAGGCAGCTTTGACATTCATTTGCCATATCTTATAGTCACAGAACGCCTCTATGTCTATAAGAATCCTAATAGCTCTAATGTCAGCAACGGGTGAGAACGTTTCTTTATAATCAACCCCGTAGGTTTGAGTATAACCCTTTGCTACTAGATGAGCTTTATAGGTGTGTACAATGCCATCCATTTCAGTCTTTTTCTTAAAAGGCCATTTGCTCCCAACAGTCTTACAATTAGGAGGAAGATTAACCAAGCACCAAACTTGATTATCTTTCATGGATTGCATCTACGCATTCATAGCATCAAGCCACTTATCAGATTTTGGATCTAATAGTGCAGATTTATAGTTAGTAGGTTCATTAAGATCCCCCAAACTATGCTCCTCTACTTCTATATTTAGACATAAGCGTTTAGGAGCTCGATGTGTCCATACGGACCTACAAACGGGAATCACTTCCTCTTGAGGTAGTTCGAAACCTTCAACCTCTATAGAAATTTCACTAGTATTTTCATAAGGTAATGTATCTTCATCTTGAATTTCTTTAAGTTCTACGGCTCTCCCACTGACTTCTTGAGATATAAGATTTTTCTCCAAGAACTCAGCATACCTCGCAACAACTATTTTGTTTTAGGTGGGAAGTTGAAATAGTAACCCATCGTTTCCTTTGGGTATCCTATAAAGATACACTTAACTAATCTTTGTTGGAGTTTGTCAAGCGTATCTCTCTTCACAAGAGCCTCAAAACCCCATACCTTTAAGTAAGACAAATTAGGAACTTTTTCATACCATAATTCATATGGTGTGTTATCAACCTTCTTGGTTGGAACCATTTTGAGAATGCGTGTAGCAGTCTCTAGAGCATAATCCCAAAAGGATAATGACAGAGTTATAAGATTCATCATTGATCGAACTATGTCTAACAAAGTACAATTCTTCTTTTCAAACACGTCATTATGTTGTGGTATGTATGTGTAGGTTCCTATAATTTCACACAAACATGAACTAGAGAGATAAGTTAGAGAGAGAGATGGTTGGGAGAAAACTAGAGAAAACACACTAAATTGTGTGTGTAAAATGATTCA